>LFZO01000686.1:0-22364 GCA_001578225.1 Pseudocercospora musae
TCGAAGAAGACGAAGCGGGTAGTACTAGGTCGGCGGGGACGAGTTCTTGTTCTTCTACTATGTTAGAAGGTTAGTTAATAAGGGAGATAGATAAGTAGGTACAAGCGCCTATTAATAAGGGCTTTAGAACAAAGACTATAGATAGCTATTTACTTATAACTACTAGCGCATATATGTATAGGATTGCTCGTAGGTTTAAGTAAATTCATGTTTAAATAGTCGTACGTATACGGGTACGCGGGCGGCCTATCCCGAAACCTTAGGAAGTAAAGTTTTACTTTTCTCGACGCTTCGTATATATTCCTAGTTATAGTAGTACTCTTATATCCTATCTATCTAACGGCGGCCTATATTACTCTACTACTATAGGTCGCCTTACGATCTAGCTTTTTAGGGAGTACCTTTAGCGAGGTAGTATTAATAACCCCTAGGGGGTTTATTAGATTACGCGATTCCCTCCCGATCCGTCGATCGTCCTATAGTTTCTATATAAAAGTAGTCCGTACTTCTTTTATATAGATTACTCGAAACCTAGTCTACCTAGGCGCCCTTCTTTTCTATACCGCTTATAGATAGGATAGTAGTTACCCGACTAGCGTAGTTACCTATAAACGCTAGTATCGGTCCTTAATAAGCGATCGGATCTCTAGCTAGTAAGGCTTCCGCAAGCGCCTCCCTTTCTATTTGCCTCGCTTAGCTACTACCGACTACGTATATAGAACCGATATATCGTAGAACCTTAGTAAAGAAATGGCTTAGTAACCGAAAGCTCCTACTAATTACTCCCCTAAGGGTTATTATAAGTCGAAATCCTAAAAGTAATCCTAAAGGTCTATTAACTCCGACGTAAAGTAAGTATAAAGAAAATATACGTAGTAGTATAATAGTATCGTAAATAGAATAATTAGAAACAACAATTCTAAACATCTAGTTATAGGCCGTCTCTCCTACTAGTTAGTACCTTTAGGACTTTAGGATCTTCGTTATCGAACTAGTTATCGTCCTTCCCGTTAGACTCGCGATCTAGCTCCTATATCTAGTTCGGCTAAGGCTTAGTATTAGCGTTAGTCTTAGCTTCCGGCTCCGGTTAGCCGTACGTAAGACTAAATTAAACAAAGCTAACCCGTATATATCCGTCCCTTTCTTCTTAAGTTATTACTAATAGCTTACTAAGTCGTATCTACGGGTACGTAAATCCCTCTAGTAGCTTAGTATTTAGTACGGCGTTTAGATCTTTATAGAAAGGATTAAGGTCCCTAGCGATATTCTCCGCTCCTACTAATACTTCCTTATCGATTTAAGGAGGTATAGTAGGCTCCCTTATAAAGTCTATCCTCTTTAAGTTTATACGAGGCTATATATACTTAAGCATAGAGCTATCTAACTCCTAAAGTCGGTAAGTAGCGCCGTTATAGAGCACTTCCTAAACGCGATACGGCCCCTTCTAGTAGAAGGCAAGCTTATACGAAAAGCTCGTCTTTAACTCTAACCGAAAGATAAGAACTAGATCCCCTTCCTTAAAGGGAGCGTAGTTAACGCCCTAAGCATTATCGAAGTACTACTTTATTTCTTTATAGAGGCGTCTCTAGCGAGTAAGGCCTTCTTCGATAATGCCTATTATCTCCTCGAGGGCCTTGGCGCGTAGGTATAAAAGGTTAGAACGGTCCCTAACTAATCCCTATTTAAAGACGCTATAGGTACTATAGGTAAGCTCGATAGGTAGTACTACCTCTCGCCCTATTATGACTTCCGTAGGCGTAAGGCTAGTTATCCTAACGGTAGTAGTACGATCGGCCTATAGGATAGCGGATATATAGTTAGTAATCGGTATTCGCCTATTCCCTCTATTTGTAAGCTTAGCGATAGTATTAGGAAGGGCTTTATGTCTAACTTCGACCGTAGTATTCGACTTAGGGTAGTATAGTAAGATTTTAACTATCTTGGCTCTATAGCTAGCGATTAGTGCTTAGACTTCCTTAGTAAAGTTAGTCGGAGCGTTATTAAGTACTATCTCGGCTAGGGTACCCTATCTACAAAAGATATCCTTCTATAGGAATTTAGCCGTATACGTCGTAGTAATCCTCTTTAAGGACAAATAGAAGTACTATGCCTCTAGCTATCGAGATAGTACCTCTCGAGCTACTAGTATACTATTACTACTATTAATATAAATAGCGTCTATATACTAGCGTTCCCTAACCGACTACTAAGTAGGTATCCGAAGCTTACTAGCCTAGCGATAACTATTACGGAAAGCACATTTAGGATAGCTTTTATAGTGCCTAGAGACGTTAGCCTATACTCTATCCTACTAATACCGCCTTCTTAGAAGGTTAAAGGTCCCTTTAGTAGCTCGGTACCCGGTTTCCTTATAAAGAGTATATAAGATCTCCTATCTAGCTTCCGCATTATCGATAACCCTCTAGAGTAGTACGTTAACTATAGACTACCTCTATAGATGCCTATCCTTAACCATAAACCGACGTGCTTGCTTAATAATACGCTAATACTAACTCCTAGAAACCCCTAGAGCTTTTCTACTATACGTAAGGAAGTAGGCGATATAGTAGGAATTATCCGAGTATTCTCTATCTAGGATATCGGTACGCTCTATTTCCTTAGCCCCTTCTTTATCGTCTACGTCGGCGGTAGTAGTACCTTCCTCGATAACCGGATAGGCATTAACGTAAAAGGACGAGAAGAACGTTCGGTTAATTACTATATCTACGTCCTCTTCTTCCTATATCTCGGCGATGTTATTATCCGTAATAGGCTTACGAGATAAGGCGTCCGCTATAGAGTATCGTTTTCTAGGAACATAAACTATATCAAAGTTAAAGAGGTAGATCTACGTAACCTATCTAGCTATTACTAAGTTAGGCAAATTAGAAGCTACTCGATTAAGCTAGTAGACTAAGGTATTCGTATCTACCTTAAGCTAAAAGTAGATACCGAATAGCTAAGGACGAAACTTCTTTAGTACTTTATAGACTCCGAGATACTCGCGCTTACTAGTATCGTACCGCGCCTTAGTAGGATTCTATAGCCTAGACTCGTATCGTACCGGGTAACGTATAGAAGACTTATCCCTATCGTACTACATTAGTACCTCGCCGTAGCCGTCGCCGCTAGAATCGATAGCGACTACGATAGTTCTAGCTCCTTCTATATAGTCGATAGATGTAAGAGCTAGGGCTATAATTAATGCCTACGTAACACGTTCCTTAGCTTCCTAGTACTCCTAGTCCTACCGGAACTCGGCGTCCTTCTAGAGGAGGGCAAAGAGTAGCTTATAGATAATCGAGAAATCCTCGACCTAGATCCTAAAGTAGGTTACTACCCTAATCTAGACCTAAACTTCCTTCTAATAGGTCGGAGTCGGCTAGTCCGCTATCTTCCTTATACGAGTAGTATCTAGATGCCTACCGTTCGTATTAGTAATATAGCTAATAATGTTAACCTTCTAATAAAGGAGCTAAAGCTTAGAGCTATAGATCGTAAGGTACGCTCGTTCTAAGTTACATAGTACTCGGTCTAGGTTCTTAATATACTCCTAAACAAAGTATCGGATACTAGGCTCTACTTCCTTATTCCTATATCTCGTCTTAGGCCCTTTAACGCCTATGTCGTCTAGAAACGGTATAGTAATATGCGAGATATAGGAATATAGTACCTAAGTAATCGCCCGAACGAACTAGGTAATAGAGTTAGTCGCTCCCTATAGAAGAGTCGTCTATCGCAAGAGGCTAAGTAGTATATCGAAGCTTATAATATCCCTACTACCTTTATCTAGTAGAATTTAGTTATACCCTAAAAAGATGTCTATTAATAAGGTAACGATATAGTTCCCGAAGGCTTCCGAGAAACTATCCGTATCCGGTAGTAGATTAGCGTCCCTAATCGTTATAGTATTAAACTTCGTAGCTATATTAATTAGTCGATACTCCTTGTCCTTTCTAGGGACCTACTTCTTACTAACTAGAAAGTACGGGTTATAGTACGACGTATGCGAAGGTTTAAGAGTACCTACTCGTATACGCTTACGAACTATATCTTCTATAATCGGGCGTAGGCTCGGATTAATCCTATAGGACGGGTATTTCTATAGCTTATGTAGAATAGTCCTAATCTTCTATAGCGGAACGATCTCTAGATTAATGCGGCCGAGATATATAAAGTCGTATACTAATACTACCTCTCGATTATATAGAAGCTCCTCTAGGAGGTACCTCTCTTTTAGAGTAAGCTCTAGACCGGTACTAATATTGGCAAGTCGTTCTACTATTAGCCTCGACCTACGCTCAATCGTAGAGAACTTCTTTATAATATACTTCTAGTTATAGGGTTCCGTTCCTAGTAGAAGAGCCGCCTCCCGGTCTAGATAGTCTTGTCTCTAGTTAGGATTGCTACTAGGACTAGATCTATTAGTTATATATATACTACCTTTAACCGGTTTAACCTTGTTAGCAACCCGTTTGTATAGTATAAACACATCTACTACCGACTAAGTAGGTAGAGGTAACCGCTTCCTTTAGCGCTCGCGTCGAAGGTTAGTATAGTAGAATAGGGAATATACCTCCTCCGAAGCATCGCTCCCTTCGTCGAGACGCTCGATATATAGCTCGTAATCCTTCCCTAGTATACCGCTAAACACGTTACTATAATAACCCCTAGGGGGGTTATTAGCGGATACTCCCGATTAGCTATAAGAAGCTTCTAAGTCTTAGTATATAGTCCGAAAGACCTCGATTTCTAAGTCGTTATCTTCTAAGCTATTATTTTTAGACTTGTTAGGGCTATTCCGTAGTTCGTTCGGTAGGTCATAAGGCGGTTAGTAGGTAGGAAGCTAATCTACTTAAAATTCCTCTCTCTCTAACCGGAACGAGTTCGATTAGTTTAGACTATAGGTATATAGGGCGCAAACCGTCGGTCCTATAGTAGCGCTAGTGCTTTTCCCTTACGATTAACGCCGGCAATGCGTCGCTAACGCGTCTAGGTAGTAGCGACAATCTCCTTATAGGATTTGTAGCCTTAATTACTAACGTAGCCTATAAATACAATTTTATTCCCTTTCTAATCGGTAATAGTCCCTTCCTACGATCCATTATTATAGTTCTACTAGATACCGCGTACTATACGAGACTAGGGTCGTCTAAGTAGAATAGGAGTTTCCGGGTTAGCCGCTATCTAGAATATAAATACGAATACTACCCTAAAGGTATCTACTAAAACGTTATAGTAGGCGCCTACGAAAGGAACGGTACTATTAACGCCTCTTATCCCTAATACAACCTCCTTATTAATTAGTAAGCGAAGCTACTAGGCCAAGACTAAAGGTATAATAAGAGACTCCGATCCGTTATTAATTATAGCTCGTACTAGTAAGCCGTAGTTCCTAATCTTGACGTCGATATAGATACTCGGAACAATAGCGAACTCTCGAGTAACTACGGATAAGTCAATATCGGCTAGTCTACTATATAGTTCCTTAACGTTAGAAGAGGGAGCGCGTCCTATCGTAGCGCTCGTAAACCGAACCGTATAGGTACTAACTAAGCTAGGCACGTCATTAGCGTTAGAAACGTCCTCGATAGTAGGCGTAGGAAGTTCTTTAAAGTATAGTAGATGTTCTAACGATCGAACATCGATATACGTTACCTTGCCCTTGTCCTTCCGGAACGCTACGAGATTACGTATAAAGTCTAGATCGTTAGGCACTCGCTTCTAGAAGAGGTTAGTAGGGACCCTATAGGCTAATAGATTACCTATAGAGACGCTAGACTAGAGATCAAGGAACTAAGAAGTCTAGAAGATATTCTGTATCCTAGTCGTATCTCCTATCCTATACTTCTTAATATAATTATCGAAACGAAACGACTTCGGGTCCGTGTCTCTTTTCTTGTTATAAACCGGAGGGTTAGTAGGTCTAGGAGACGATCTATTAGTATTATTAGTATTATTAGTTATCTCGACTTCCTAGGTTTCGGCGACCTTAGGCTCTAGGATAGTAGAAGAGTTAGTAGCGGGGACGGTACTAGACGACGCGATAGGCGCTTTACTAATTTGTCGTTAGGCCCTCTACTAAGTAGTAATAAGGTTCTTAGTCTTAGTAACTATTTCTCGCTACTCTTTTATCTTGTCTATAGCCTTACGGTTCGGTATACTAGTAGGAGCGGTACTAGGTCTCGATAGGTTCTTAGCCTACGATCTTGTTATAGTAGGCATCGTAGTAACCTCGTTAATGTCGTCGCTACTCTCGTCTATTTAGAGGCTATACATGTCTATAATAATCTAGTCGTTCCAAGTTATCGTAGCTACCTTAACCGCTATAGTAGGAATAGACCTATCTTTAGTACGCTCGTCGTCTAGGAGCTTTCGAACTCTCTTGCCTTCTTACTCTACAATTGCTACGAAGGTACTATTACCTAGAATCTCCCAATAGATAGGCCTATACCTAGCTTCTAGCAATAGTAGAATAATAGCTAGCTTTAGAGTACGAAGGTCCTATTAGTACGGTATCTACTCGCTAGTTTTGCCGTAGTACGTCTTACCGTTCTACTTGTTTATGTAGCCTCGGTCTATAAGCTCCTTCTATACTAGATAGTCGCTCTATATATAATTAATACTACCGTACATCTAGTACTTACTATCTAGGTTAGGGTAGATCTTTCTTATACTCCTTTAGGTAGCGAAAACGTCTACCGTAGGCGCGTCTAGATAAATGTCGTTAGTATTACTAATAGTATCCGAAACTTTCTAAGTCGTACCGAGCTTGTTAGTAGCGGTAACTAATATCTTTAGTTTGTTAATACTAAGGGCGCGAAACTTGTCGATGAACTAGTTAAACTACTCGTTCTCCTACGTAGGTAGAGCGATAGTTACCGTCTTAATAACCTATAGTAGTACCGATTAAGACTTAGGCAAGAACCTTAGAGTAGGAATAGTAGGCTTAGAAGCAAGGTAGACTAAATCGATATCCCTCTTTTCCTTACTAACAATGAACTTCCTATAATCGGTAGAGCTATTAATGTCCTACTTAACATACTCTAAGATCTTCTTAAAGTCGCGGAAGCTATCCGGGTCGTTATTAGTAAGCTTACATCTCCGAAAGATACGCTAAGACATAGGCCCTAGAAGGCCTTTTAGGAGTAGTCGGGTCCGCTAAGAGTTTTCGAGGTCTTCCTTTAGAATAGTATCCGTAGCCTTAACGAACTCCCGAATATATTCCTTTAGGTTATCGTCTTCTATATACGGCTAGGTATATAGGGTCTTAAGCTACGGGCGACTACCTTTAACTCTATAGCTATCGTTCTTGCGGTACTCGCGTAAGAAGGACTTCTTAAACTTCTCCTAGTTAGCGTCCGATTTGTCGGCCTTGTTAGGATAACCCTCGAGACTTCTAAGTATAGTATATAGCTTAGTATCCGTCGTTCGTATAAATATACGGATCTTCTTAGTATCGGAACGATTATTTAGCTTATACTCGATAAGGTTATCTTTATACCGCTCGATATAGGCCGTCGCATTATATCCTTTAAACTAAGGGTTAGAATTACTATCCGGCTCTAGTAGGTATCGCCTATTAATGCGAGTAAACTCCTTCTACTACTCTATTATTTACTATTATAGCGTCTTAAAAGTAGCAAATATAGCACTATTAAAGTCTATGTTAGGGCTAGGTTCTAGTACTCTTCTACTACTACTTAGACTAGTAATAGGTATAGGTTCGCCTATCTTAACTAGAGAGCGTCGGATTTGTTCGTTAAGCGGGTTAGGTTCCTCGTTAGAGGATGTTAATACTCGGCTTAGCTAAGCGCTAGAACTTATTTAAACGAAAAACGAACGGGATAAGGTAAAGTAATTAAAGGATTGTTTTTGTACTTTTGTCGTTCTTGTTTCTTTTTACAAGATTAAATAGGGGAATACTATTATACTACTATATAGAATAGGCTTTTGTTTTTATGTAGGTAGGTACTAATAACCCCCCTAGGGGTTATTAGACTTTTACTCTCCCCTAGCTAGCCTATTTGCTAAGGTAGAGCCTAAAAAATATCTAGAAACGGGAGTTACGATCTTAGGCTAATCTAGTAATCCTAGAGCTAATAATTTGCCGAATAGTATAGTAAGATTACTAGGCAACTTTGTTCCTACTTCCTTCCGTAGGGTGCCTTCTATTAGTTATAGTAGAAGACTAAAGTACTATCGAGCCGGGAGCGAATTAGCGAATTAGAAACTCGGCAATCTCTAGCCTAACTAGGATCCCTTTTCTTTAATAGCCTAATGCTTATATACGGGTACGGGTACGGGTACCTATCCTACCGTAGACTTTAGCCGGGTCTAAACATAGTCCGGGTAATTAGTCCTCGCTATGCCTTAGGATCGGTTAGTAGAATAAGACTAGTCGACCGGAACGATATCGTATCGAATAGGTAGTACGCTACTATATAGTACTAGTAGGGTTTTAGAGGGATCCCTAAACCTAAAGCGAGTCCTAGAAAGTAATCGACCGTCTAGGTCCTAAGCCTTAATAGTTTCTAGGGTTTGTAGCTTTTCGGGGTTAAGGCGATGCCCTTATCTAGGAGGTTGCTCTTAGTTATCGCTTTTATCGAGATCTCCTAAGACACTTTTCGTAACTAGCGCTATAGGTCGTTTATCGCCTCCTACTTGTACGTAGTTATCCGTACCTAAGGACTACCTTTAACCTAACCGCCTACTACGATCGAGAAGAGATAGCCCTACCTTCGGCTCTATTAATAAGTAGAACCCAAACCTATACAAACCTAAGGACTAGGTAGCATAGGAAGGGACTATAGGTAGTACGACCTATTAGGCTATAGGTAGCTATACTAGGCGGACTAACTATCGTAGTAGCCATAGAGGCAGTTAGTAGTAATTAGAGCTCTATAGTAGAGGCATATGAAATGTAACTAGTAATGTGTACTAAACGAAGGTTAATAATGTCTCCCCCTAGTAGGAAGAGGGCTATATGTACTAGTCGAGGCCCCTATCTAACTAGGTAGACAAGTATGTCCTAGTTACTAGACAATACTAGTTCAACTAGGAACCGAGAACGATACTAGTAGTTATTATAAACCTACTAATCTAGTAGACGTACTAGGACATGTAGATAATATAGACATAAACTTGCTACGAGTAGAGCTTACTAAGTCGCTAATACCGATAGAAGAAGCAGATGTCTATCGTTACTTACTAAATATAGGGGGACCGTATTTCAATGTTATAGGACTAGGAAAGCGATAGCGGTTAGTAGCAATCTATTAGAATAGGTAGCTCGTAGAGTACCTTCTATTATTCGATAGCTTATACATAGTAGCTAAGTATAAAGCACGACTATTAGCGCTAACAAACATAGTACTATTAGTAGTACTAATAGGCATAGCGAATGCTATACTAACACTTCTATATACTATAGATAATCCAAGCCTTACTCCGAAGATATTAGACCTTCTAGCTAAACCTCGCAACTAGCGCTAAGTAATAAAGAGTAAGTACAAAGAGTATTAGATTTATGTAGCAAGAGTTGAGTTTAATAAGGTACTAGATACAAGCACGTTTAAGTAGGTAGACATAGACACATTAGTAAGCAAGCCTAACCTACTACCTCTTACCTAGGTATTCAAGTACAAAGGTAACGTAGATAGGCGACTAGTTAAGTTCAAGGCACGAGTCTACGTAAGAGGCGACCTATAGAAGAATACTTACTTAGATACCTACGTATCGACCCTTGCTATACGAGTATTTAGAGTACTAATATCAATCGTAGCAAACTTTAACCTAGAAGCTAAGTAGATAGATACTATTAACGCATTTCTCAATACTACCTTGCCTTATACCCTATACCTTAAACCGCCTAATAGCTTTAAGTATAAGGGGAAGGTACTTAGGCTAATATAGGTACTCTACGGACTATAGGAGTTACTACGGTTATAGTATAACCATTTTACTACTACTCTAGAGAAAATTAGGATGCTTCTAGTAGACAATGTAGACTATCTATACATAGATGTAGACAAGCACGTATTTATCTTCTTCTATATAGATAATATTGTACTACTATACCATTGTTAATACAAGTAGAAAGCAATGAACATTAAGCAATAACTAATAAAAGAATATAAGCTTAATAACCTTAGAAAGCTCTCCTAGTTTCTTAGCATAGAGGTTAAGCGTAATAGAGGTACTAAGCAACTTTGGCTATTATAGAAGGCCTATGTTAAGAAGATGGGTTAGCGCTATAGCATTAATAGTAGTACTAGAAGAAGAACTAAGGCACTACTCCTAACTAGATATAAGCCTTATAAGAAGCTAGCTAATAGTTAAGTGTACCTAAATTTAGCCTCAATCCTAGCCTATTAAAGCCGTATTGGATTACTAAATTTCGTAGTAGTATAGACAAGACCTAACATTGCTAAGGTAGTATTACTACTATTAAAAGCCCTATAGAACCTACGGAAGTGTAACATTGTAGCCGCTAAATAGTACATCAAATACCTCCTATAGACTAGGGATCTTTGTTTAGAATACAATAATAATAGACTAGTAGTTACTACTTATTTAAGCTATTAGCTTTATAAGTTTTACGGTACTTCTAATATATCCTATAGTAACTACAAAGGCACTAGACAATTATTAGAAGGCTAGATGTTTAGCCTATTTAATAGACTAGTCGACTAGAAGGTAGTACGATAGTCTATAGTAACTAAGTTAAATATAGAAGTAGAGCTACTTATAGTATTACATATAGGATTAGAGATAATCTAGTAGAAGCGATTCTTTACTAGTATTGGTCTTATACTAGATTAGATGCCTACCCTATACTATAACAATATATAGACTATCCGTATAGTTAAGGCTAATACTAGCAAGCTAGATACTAAGCTTAGGCATATAGATATATACTAATACTAGCTTCGATAGGAATACGAAGTAGGCCGCATTTAATACGAATACCTAGCAATATAGGATATACCTATAGATAGATTAACTAAGGTACACGGCCCTTAGAACTAATAGAGGTTTATTTAGTAACTTAAGCTAAGTAGACTACTACCTACTTAATTACTAAGCTAAGTCGATTAAGCCCTATTCTAGTAATTAGCGCTAGTAGAAGTAATTAATACGATAACGAGGACTAATTAGAGCGTACGGTACTTTCCGCTCTTAACCTTACCTACTACTACCTAGTACAATAGATCCCTATTAATACCTACTCAATATAGGGCAACCTTACTATTGCCTATATTATTACTTTATAACTCACTTTAGCTAATCAAAGGAGCCCGCGGCGGTTATTAGTAATACTTATAATAATAAAGTAGTTATAATTAGAGATAGTATCTCTACTTATACTATAGATCCTAACTAAGCAAATACCTATATACTAAAAGTATACTTACCTAATCCTTTACTTGTCTAATTAGATACTACCTAAGCGGACCTAATAATAACCGATAGTATACTATAAAAGGCTATAGTTTAGAATTAAACCTAATACTATAGATCCTATTAGTTAGATTAGTAACATATATTATTCAAGCTTTAACTATAATGAGAAGGCAATAGTATTCTAGAAATAGAAGCGATACATAAAAGTGTATATATAGTCTAGATTGTGTAACGATATCTACTAGGGTAATTAGGGTATAAAACAAGACTCTCTCTTTATATAGTTTAAACTATTTTTTTTGCTATTTTAGTAAAAGATAGTATAGGAAAAGGAAAAGATAGATTTCTTTTGTCTCTTTATGTAATAAGATATACTAACTACCTTGCCTAAATAGGAAAGATCCTTTATTTAGAAAAGGTAAGGGGGTGTATTACGCATAGCCAAGGTTTGCCAAGTTACGTAACCTCTTAGCATGTATAGAATTTTTCTAGCCTATATCTTAATAGTATTAGAGAGAGACATAGGACAACTAAATAGACAGTTTAAGCGCTCGACAATATAGTATTATATAAGTAATCTACTACGCTAGGCGTAATAATTTCGTAACGAGAGCGCTCCTTTAACTTCGAACAAGTAGCGACTATGAATCGTCCGAGATATTTAAGATATCCGAATTCCTCTACTATTTTAATTATACGTAGCGTCTATATACCGATATCGACTTATCGAGGGAATTCGGTTATAGTACTATAGTATACTATATCGAAGGTAATCTAGAGCCTATCCTTAACGATACCGGTAAAGCCTAATTGTTTCTACGTTATTATATATAGCCGATATTGTTCCTTAGTTATAGTCTTAGCGATACGGAAAAGAGATATTAGCTAACCGAGCTCGAGTACTTAGATATCGTTTAGATAGTAAAGAAGATTAGCTATCTTATATAGGCCTCTATATATCCGATAACGATCTTTACGAACTATTATACCGTAGTAGGACTTACTAATATCGTTTTAATAACGATAACGACCGATACGGGTAAGTAGAACCTTAAACTAGTAAGAGCGTTAATATTTCTCTCCTAATTCTATATTAATATAATCTATAGGCCTAGCTATATCTATCTAGTACCGGATACGCTTAGCCGTCTACTAGGGGATATAGAGGCGCTAAAGAAAGATCTAGGAGTAGAGAACCTCGATCCCTTCTTATACTACCTTAATAGCGAGCTAGTAGCGTCGTTCTATATAATACTAGTAGAAATAGACTCGGACTTTAAGCGCCGCCTTACTCTAGCTTACGAGTACGATAAGTAATAGGCGCTAGTATAACGATTAGTATATAGGGTATAGGCTCGAAACGCTCTAGAGTAGATATATCTAGAGGGAATCGATATACCTACTATTATAAAGGATCTCGTACTATACGATAAGAGTAGGGATCCGTTCGCTAGTAATAAGTTTAATAATCCGTTAGATATTAAATTCTTCGAACGCGACGACCTACTCTACTATCGCGAATTAATAGCTAGTCGTAAACGCCTATATATTCTATAGTCTTTAGTTAAGGAAGTATTCGAGTAGGCCTACGATAACTAGTATTACTAAGGCTTTTATCGAAGCTATAATCGGCTCTAGGCCTTATTTTATATCTATAGTATAAGTAGGAAACTATATAAATAGTAAAATATATCGAGTATTACTATAAATGCCTACTTTTAAGAACGTAGCGATATACTCTATATAGCGAACTATAGCCGATTCCCCTAACTAGTAGTATTTACTATATCGCTACAATCGACCTCGTAATAGTACTATCCCCTAGCCCGACCGGTATAGACGCTATCTTAACGTCTATATATAAATTTAGTAAGAAGGTCGCTATCGTATAGGGCTACGAGGATTAGGACGCTTTATAGTAGGGAATCGCTTAGATCGACTACTTATACCTAATAGATATAAGCTTCCCTTTAGTACTAATTAGGGATCGTAATCCTCGCTAGCTATTAGGGTTTATAAAGGAAATGTTTTTAAGGCTACGTACGAAATTACTTACGTTAGTAGCTTACTACCCTTAAACCGATAGGCAATCGAAAAGGACTAACTAGATAGTAGAGATAGCGCTATAGTTCTAGCTCTTAGAGTATCCCGAAGGCGATTAGATATAGTATCTACTATTACTATAAGTAACGCTAAATAACTTACGAAGCGCTACGACCGATTAGTCTCTAAATAAGATTGTAATAGGAATTAAGACTAATCTAGATCTAGTCGCTAATCTCGATAACTACCTATACGATTACGCTACTAAACGAGAACGAATCTAGAAGGAGGTCTATAACGCGATCGCGTAGGCTATAGTTAAGATAAAAGATAGATACGATAGAAAGCATAAGCCTTTAATACTACGACTAGGCAATAAGGTTATATTACGCCTATATTTAGGCTATAATTAGTCTAGCTACAAGGTACTAGGGCAAACGCGCAAGTTTAGCTACTACTATAAGGGGCTCTTTAAGATACTAGAGCGAATCGGTTAGTTAGTATATCGCCTTAACCTACTACTAGTTATAAAAATCTATCTAGTTATCTCGATCGTATATCTAGAGAAGGCCCCTTTAGGCCTAGATCCGTATAGGCGCTAAGCGTACTATAATCTACTACTAGTTATAGTAGAATAAGGACTAGGTAACGCTAACGAAGGGAACTCGTACGAGATCGAGAGACTAGTAGGTAGGCGTATAACTATTCGACGTAGCTAGCCGATAACCTAGTATTTAGTTAAGTAGTTAGAATATAGCGATACGAATAACGTCTAGTACGATCTCGACGATCTCGACGTAGCTCGAGATCTAGTAGACGCGTACGACTAAGTATATTTAGTAGAGGAATAGCGACTAGCTCTAGGAGTACGGAAGATTATTAAAAAAACCCGAGCCTACTAGCCTTTTTTAGACGAGCTCTAGCGATTGTATAACTAGCTACGTAGATCTATTCGTATTAGTAGCGATACGACTCGTAGCGATATAACTCCTACCGAGTCGTAGCTACTAATATAACTAAGCTATCCTATTACTATATATTCTATATTATACGATCTATTATAGAATACCTACCTCTTACTAATCGACTAGACTAAGGTAGGATCCTATAGATCCTATAGGTACTCTAGCGATTCGGCCTACTTGGTACTATCGATATATAGCCTATTTAGGAAAGTAGTTAACTACTACTACTAAATATATAACCTATTCTAGAATAGCGCCTACTATCGTATCCTTTCGCTACTCCTACGTATTTAATAGCGCTACGTAATCCCTACTATTAGTACCGATAAGGCGCGCGTTATATATATATTAGTTATATTCTAATAGACTTAATAAATAGTTAACTATTAGAATAGTAGTAGTAGTAGTAGTAGTAGTAGTAGTAGTAGTAGTAGTAGTAGTAGTAGTAGTAGTAGTAGTAGTAGTAGTAGTAGTAGTAAGGATAAATTATAGCTAGTAGATATAACGAAATTTTAATTTCTATATATTTAGATAGATAGAGATAGCTACTTGTCTAGTAGTTGGAATAGTATAGTAATACAAGAATTTACTACTACTACTATATATTTAGATATATATAATAATTAGTAATATTCTAAATCTAATAGTAGAGGATTTCTATATATTAAATCTAGCTTAAAAATACGATAAATAATTAATAGAGATATCGGCTAATAGCCCGGCTAGTCGCTTTACTACCAAATTACTTAGAGGAGGGTAGAGTAGGGACGGGGACGCGATAGTGCGAGCCACTATCGGACATCTCCGTATATAGCCTAGGTTCTAGCTCATTTTAGAAGTAGTATCTAGATAGTTGCTTCTATACCTTCTAGCATTGCGCTATGTATTAGTTTGACAACTATAGCGTGTACTATATCGTTAAACTACGCGACTCGTAATCGAAAAACAAAATTATAACGTAGACAATGTACTAACCGCCTAAAGCAAGAGGTTAAGGATATCGAGCAATAGCTAACTAGACTTAATATCAAAATCCTAGCACGCGACTAGGACAAAGTAGCAAGATATAGAAATGACTAGAATAGACGGGGATAGTCTAAAGACATTAATAATCATCTCGCTACTCTAAAGGAGCTACTCTCTAGGGCGACTTCTAATACATCGATATCGTATACGGTAGGCGTATATAGTAATCGGAAGGAGGTTAGTATTACTTTAGTATAAAATCCAATAGTAAGCTTGCTAATATATAGAAGACTAGGGCCGCAACCGGGGCGAAGGACGGCGATTAGGGTTATAGCTAGTAGCGTATAAAAAAGCGAGCTTAAAATCCTAAGCGAGCTTAAGATCCCAAGCGAGTTCGAAATCCTAAGCCTTATTTACCTACCGAGCTATACAATCCTATAGACGAAGCATTACGATTACCTAACCTTAATAAGCGAGTTCCGAATCCCGCGCGAGGTTACAATACTAAGCGAGGTCAAAATCCCGAGCCTTATCTATATACCGAACTACGTAGTTATACCGACGAAGTACTACGATTATATAAACATAATAAGCGAGCTACAAAGCCTAAGCGAGCTTAGAATACTAAGTCTCTTCTATATACCGAGCTTCGCGGTCGCCCCTCCTATCTAGCTTTAGCTAGACGCCTACATTAATTTCTTGATTCTCTAATTCGTAGTAAGGTTAGTAATATAGAAGGAGAAGGATATTCGGATAGTAGTACGGAGCCTCCTACTCCTTCTCGGATCGAAGAGGCGTTTTAGTAGATTAAAGATTACCTATAAAGGGAAATATAGAAGGAGGGTTCTATTCGGTAGTCGAAGCACTCTTCGGATTCTAAGCATCCTCCGTATTCTAAGTACGCTCTAGATTCTAAGTACCCGCCGGATTCTAAGTAGGCTCCGGATTCTAAGTACGCTCCGGATTCTAAGTATAGGCCGGATTCTAAGCATCCTTAAGATTCTAAGCATCCTTAAGATTCTAAGTATCCTCAAGATTCCGAGCATCCTCTAGATTCTAAGCATCCTCAAGATTCTAAGCATCCTCTAGATTCTAAGGACTTTTTAACTTCTAAGTACTCTCAAGATTCTAAGCATCCTTATAATTCCGAGCACTATTAGTATTCTAAGTATCCTCGGTATTCTAAGTACCGTAGAAGTAGCGTATTAGCTATATGCCTCAAAAGAGAGAGTCTATAAAGTTACATCCCTCGCCGCCCGCTCTTCGATAGCTAGAGCTCTCGTAACGATTAACCTTAATATTATAGAATGTATAATAGCTACTCCCTAGTATCGGCTTTCGCTTAGAATTCGAAGCGATCGCTAGGCAGTACGGAGCCCCTACGCCTAACTCGAGCCAATCCTAATTAAACGAGACCCTTTCCTAGCTTATTATCCGATAAACGACTAGAATCTATTTTACCGAAGATTGTAGATCGCTTTCGGCGCGGGATAGACTAGAAACATTTGTATAGCGATGTGCGGTCTACTCTAGAGAAAGACTATTACAATAGAGTTATGCCTAAAGATACCGACAAGCTTAAGGAGGTAATAGAATTGTCTAGTAACTTGTACTCAAGTTCGTTATTAGATTCCGAATATAGCGTCGGTATCGGTTATAGAGGCTAATAGGAGATGGTTTAGACGTCCCGCAATATCCACGTCGATAATAAAGAGCCTAGAGGCGAATTACGATATACGTTAGTAAGGCAAAATAGGGATAGGTCTACTATTTAACGTCTAGTATAGTAGTCGACTTTACTCAAGCGATAACGCAAGTAATCGAATATAGAAAAGATAGCTCCTAGGAGTTATACTCGGTCCTATACCGATACCTATAGCGAGCCTCGTATACATTATGTCGGCTCTAATAGGCATCCGGTTTCTAATAAACATATAGTTTTATCTAAGTATAGAGTTACCTCGAGTAACGCTTTATGCTAGACCGAAATGTAGCTCCTACTAGCGAAGAAGCGAAAACTATAGAAGATAGTCGGAGATTAGCTCGAGAAATTATTATCGTTACCTTAATAGTAGCATAACGAGAATAATGGCCGATTAGCTCCCTCTAGCTACGGCTATATATATGTTTCTCCCTTTATAATAAGGCTAGAATAGTTAACTAAGAACCCTCGAATCTTCCGGGTCCCTTCGCCTTAGCAAAAATCTAGACGACTAACGCCTCTAGTCCTAACCGTTTAGAGTACTATAAGGATAGGTAGAGCTCGCTAGTACCCTTCGACTATAGTTCGCAACATACTAGACGTGCCGACGAGTCTCCGTATCGTAAATGGCCGCGATTAGATTACTATAGGCTTACATTACTAGCTCGGTCGACTATTAGATATATCCTTATAGAGCAAATCTCGCCCCTCTCGTATAACGACTAACGGCGACCAAGATCATAGGGATAGTATCGCTATAAGCGCTACATCTATAATACATTATAGATAACATAAACCGAATTAGCGTCTAACAAAGCTTGTCCCTTCTACGACGCTTCGGTAGTCTAAGCTATTACCCGATAATAAAACCTACCTTACTCCTACGTATACTATCGCGTTAAAGGACATAATACGTCGCGAGGTAGCAAACTCCAAGCCATTTGCGCCACGATAGGACCGTAATAGAACGCTCTAACATATAGACAGAGATTAGCAACGCGTCTATACCTTATAGTAGTCTATGCTATAGAAGCCTCGTCTAGTAATACTTTACGGGATTGGGGCCTTAGCTATAGTAGCCTAGTAATTATCCTTTTCTACGAGAGTATGTATAAACCATTAAGGCCTTTTGTAATCGCTAGGGCTACTTGCTATTAATAACGTTATCTAGGCATTCTTCTATACTACAAAGTATCTATAATCTAGAATTGCATCCGCGTTTTCCTTTGTTTATATAGCCTATCGATCTAATATGCATTTGTAGTATCCTTATCTACCTAATGAAGTCGTTAACGATAGGGATAGTCTACACATCTATAGGAATGCCGCCGATAGGAACCTATTCTCTATTATTAGAGAGGATTATTAGACAAATATAGAGCGACAGATATGTTACTAAAACATTATACGTAGTTATGCTAAGAAGGAGGGCTATATCTATCGACTATCTTATCGGGTCGTACTATAGTTAGGCTCTAACGGAGTATCTAAGGTAGGCGAGCAAATTAGGGCCCTTATTCTTTAGCGAAGTCTCGATTAAATGAAATGCTTAGAGGAGGGTTGTTACTTTATAGGAGATCGTAAAGACTTCGTCGCATATATAGTTCTCGACTATATTCTCCCTAGTAAAGAGGCAATCTACCGTATTAGCCCTATCTAGTACACTAGAGGATATAGTACCGACCTCGAACGACTTATACCTACTTCGCTATAGCGGTACTTTAGGACTATAGTATAAGGCGGATGTAGGCGATTACGAGTAGCGGACGAGCTAGTTTTCCTATTTATAAGGTAAAGGGTAAGACTAAAAATTTGAGTTATATATATATATAAATAGTACTTATTTGTAATCCCTATCTCGCGAGATCAAGAACGACTAAAGTTTTGAGCTTACTCGGAAACTACGAAAAAATTATATTTACTTAGAAACTACGCTACTTAGAATTTGAGCTTACTTAGAAACTACGCTACTTAGAATTTAAGCTTACTTAGAAACTACGCTACTTAGAATTTAAGCTTACTTAGAAACTACGCTACTTAGAATTTAAGGCTACTTAGAAACTACGCTACTTAAAATTGAAGCTTACTTAGAAACTACGCTACTTAAAATTAGAGCTTACTTAGAAACTACGCTACTTAAAATTCGGGCTACTTAGAAACCGCGCTACTTAAAATTCGGGCTACTTAGAAACCGCGCTACTCAAAATTCGGGCTACTTAGAAACCGCGCTACTTAAAATTTAAGCTTACTTAGAAACCGCGCTACTTAAAATTTGAGCTTACTTAGAAACTACGCTACTCAAAATTTAAGCTTACTTAGAAAGTGCGAAACTCAAAATTTGAGCTTACTTAGAAACTACTAAAACTAATAACTATAATAAATATACCCTCGCGTCGATAACTACTTATCGCTAACGCCTAGCGACGATAACTACTTACTATAAACATATCGCATCTATAATAGCTCGTTATAGACGCCGCTACGGATCCCGCTATAGATAGGATAGAGGAAGACAATTCACTACTAGGTCTTCTACTAGGCCTACTACTAGACGTAGATATCTCGAGCGAGGACGATATCGCTATACTAATCGCGTATCTATACGTTCCTCTTAATAATGCGCTAGTTACGAGTACCTCCGACTACAAAGTCCTATAAGGCGCTAAGAAGAGTGCGGTATACGCTATATTTAGTATTAAGAGGTTAAAGGTCGAGGAGTCAATTATAGTACGCTATATAGCTAACTATAGTCCCTACGAGGACGATAGTAATACCGTAAAGAAGGACCGATATCGCACTATAGTAGAGCTTTGTAACTCTTACTTAAGCGGCTACATTAAGGTATACGTAACATTATACGATCGTCGTAGAGGATAGTCTATTATCGTTAAGCAAAACATAAGGAACTCCGTAAAGGGGACAAGAATATAGCTATAACTTCGCTATTAGCTAGTTAGCGTCGAGGAGGCTTAAAGGTTCTATTAATAGTATTATCCGTAATAGCTTCGTTACGGTCTAAGCTACTAGAGGAAGAGTCTCGGCTAGCATTAGTATCTAGCCGCTAGAGTTTTCGAACGTTTAATAATTACCTATCTAAACCTCGTAGTACTACAAGATACGGCGGTAATCTACGTAGCTCCTATAATTCCTCGGATATCTATACTCGAGGCTTAGACGAGCATTACTATAGCGCCCGCCGCGGTTAGTCGCCTTAATTTGACGGTTATAGCGTAGCTATTCGGCCGACTCTTCGAGTTTCTAGATATAGTAGCTCTATAGTAAGCGCCTTCTACTACCCTAAAGTATTTCGTCGTAGAGGCCTATCGTAAAGTAGTATACGTAAACCTCTCTTTCTATATCCTCTAGGATTAGTTATCGGTCAAGTTTAGGATCGCTAACTAGTCGGCGTATATAATATTAGTAGTTGACCTAGATAGAGATAATGCTAGCATTACTAGTAATAGAGGTATACCTAAGGCTACTACTATTAAGTCTAGCGCAATCGAAAGATGTATATAAAGCATAGCTCTAGACTCTATACTCGCCGGCCTAGACTTAGGACATTAATAAATATAAGTAGGCGTTTCTAGAGTAGACGAATAAAAGATTGTACAAGAATCGCTCCGCGATACATAGTCTAAGGCCTCCATTGTATATATATATTTAGAAAGCGTAAGTCGAGTACGACTAGTCCGATCGCTATAATTCGGGAATCTTCGTTATAGTCTTAAGACTTATAGCTAACCGCTAAACTACCGTTTAGCCTAGTAATACAAGAAGCTCGCTAGAATATTGTCTTCTCTATAGGCCGATACTTGGCTAGATAGAGGGGCTCGTTACTCGGTATATCTAATTCAAGCGATTACGAACGGCCTCTAAATTTGAGGGCTACGCTTATACCGTTCCTTCCGCTACGCTCCGGGATGTATCGTATACAACTAACTCAAACTATTAGGTTACGGTTAGCATCTATTACCCTAGCGGTTTCCTCGTAGCTAGGATACAATTTTGAACTTACAAACTATACTTAACATTCTAAGCTTATAGGTAGTACTTAGTCTCCGCTTCCTACCCTTATTATAACTCTACTACTACCGAATACGCTCCCTACTTAAAAGAATACTTAAGATTCTAAGCTTATAGGCAGTACTTAGAATTCGAGTACTAAGGTTCCTCTCGCTACTTAAAAGAATACTCAAGATTCTAAGCTTGCTAGTAGTACTTAGAATCCGAGTGCTAAGGTTCCTCTCGCTACTTAAAAGAATACTCAAGATTCTAAGCTTGCCGGTAGTACTTAGAATCCGAGTACTAAGGTTCCTCCCGCTACTTAAAAGAATACTCAAGATTCCGAGCTCGCCGGTAGTACTTAGAACCGGGATACTACTCAAGATTCTAAGCTTGCCGGTAGTACTTAGAATCTAAGTAGTAAGGTTCCTCTCGCTACTTAAAAGAATGCTTAATATTCTAAGCTTAGCTACTATACTTGGATTCTAGGTCCCTCCGCTCCCTCTCGCTTATCTCGCTCTAGAAAAGAATACTCAACATTCTAAGCTTACTAATAGTACTTAGAACCCGAGTTATGCGACGCTTTAGTATCTAAAAGCGAGGACTAATAATTACTACCTAGAATACGACTAGTTTCTCGAGCCTTCTCTAGGTTTCTAATTA
Source organism: Pseudocercospora musae (assembly GCA_001578225.1). NCBI lineage: Eukaryota > Fungi > Ascomycota > Dothideomycetes > Mycosphaerellales > Mycosphaerellaceae > Pseudocercospora > Pseudocercospora musae. The sequence goes on from LFZO01000686.1 coordinate 21,751, forward strand.
TAAGAGAAAGCTATATATTTACGTCGTATAGTGAGACGGGGATTAGAGGGTTCTAAAGACGCGGAAGACGCTCTACCGAGGCGTATTCATTAGCCGAATTGGTAGAGGTCTAACTATAAGTAGACGTCCTAGTAGGTTAGGTACAATCCGAGAAATTGGGTCCGGGTTCGGTTTCTTAGCGGGAACCGGACGATTGGTTTAGGTTCGGGTTCTAGGACCTACACTAATTTCGGGTTAGAACCCGGACTTTTTCTAGGTTCTATAAGCGTTACTTAAAAGACCGGCTACACTGCCGGCTACATAAAAAAAGCTTTACTTTTATACTACTTAGTACTCGTCCTATAGTATCTACGTATCGCCTAGGTCGCTATTGCCGTAGAAACCTCGGGTAGGTTACGTTATTAATTTCTAAGCTATATTGCTAATTCTTACCTCGCGAAAACTTCGATATTAATATCCTATAACGACTACGCAAGATAGCTCGCGATAAGCGTATAGCTTAACCTACTATCCGTAGTAGTACTTAGTAACTATATTAAGGCGACTACGAGCTTAGTAACCGCATCTACGACGAGGATAATAAACCTAATAATCGCGTACCGAGCCTAAAGCGT
>LFZO01000687.1:0-22293 GCA_001578225.1 Pseudocercospora musae
TAGCTAGGGATAGCTATACTAGGAGAAAGGGGATAGTTATAAGGACCTCGATAAGGTAAGGTCTCTTACTAAGCCCTAAGTGTACTAAGCGGCGCGCGCTAGGGGCGTACGCTAGACGTACGTAACTCGCATAGCCTTTTTAACCTAGCGCTCTACGCAATCCTTTTAGGAGGCACTTGTTAGTTCTACTACCTACTATATTATCGGTTAGGCGGGTATTCTATACGTTACTACATACCTAGCCCCTAATATTAACTTTAATCTCGTAAATAGTGTCCTCGTTAGTTCCTTTACTATCCCTAAACCCCTTAATACAAAGCTCTCTCTATACCGCTCCTAGTCCTAGAAGTTGATTACATAATGCAAGGCTATAGGGAGGTATATCAAGGCGTCTATCCTATAGTATATAGTAAGTTACCGAATTAGTCTTCGTATTCGGAGGTATCGTTATAGCGCGCGGCTCTAGGCAATAATATCTTTGTCTTATACCTAGCAAGTCCTAGCGACACTATTCCAAAGATTAGGACGAGTAGTTACTAGCAAGGTTAGGACGATATTCCTCGCTTACTATATAAGTTAAAGAGAATAAAAGTTAATCGTTATCTACTTAGATAAGTTTTTTACAAGAAAGCTAATCGAAAGCGAGAACTAATAAGGTACTTGCTTATAGCGATTAGATAATACCTCAAAGTAGATACTAGGATTAAGAGGCGAAGGAAGGGAAAGTATAACCCTAAGGTTAGAATTCCGAGCCTAAGGGTAAACCTCCCGATAATTAAGTAGGACTAGAAAGAGAAGGCATAACTCTAAGGTTAGAATTCCGAGCCTAAGGGTAAACCTTCCGATAATCTACTAGGACTAGAAGGGGAAAGTATAACTCTAAGGTTAGAATTTCCGACCCTAAGCGTAAGGTAGGCATAGACTAAGGCCTTACGCGACCTCTACGCGACGGCTAGGATTAATAATAATAACGATGAACTTAGGTCTTAAATAGTATAGTATATGTGTTTTATATAGCCTTTCTAGGATTTGCCGATTAGAAGTCCTTCGCTCTTGCTACTAGAATATAGAATCCTAAAGTATATATATAACTACGAACCTCCGGCTATACGTATATTACGGATGCTCGCTTAGTATATCCGAGCTAGCGTCTCTACGAAAGCAAGCCTAGCTACCTCTAACTCTATACTAATAGTAGAAAGAAGTTTCCGTATACTACCGACGTACTAGTTCTAGTCTTGAAGGATAGTAGTATACTAGTCGAAGGCTTTCTCGGTACTAAATAGTAAGCTATTAATACTAGCGAGAACTACGGCGTAATCGTCGTACTCGAGGCGTTTAGGGCGCGCGAAAGTAGAGGGGCCTATAGTTAGGATAGCGTTGCGCTATGCGGCCTCGAGCGCGCGAAGGCTCGATTAAATACCGGTATAGAGTACTTCGTAGACGTCGATAGTTTTCTTATACCTAGAATAATTAGTTCCCGCTACGGCGCGGCGCTATACTATATATATATATACCTTTCTAACTCTATCGTAGGCTAGCGTCTCTGCGATGTAGTTAGGTTTTAGGTTCGGCGATTATGTAATCGGGCAGGGTCTACGTACTAGAGGTAAGTCCTAGTCTTAGTAATATCGGTATCTAGCTTAGCCTTAACCGCTACCTTCCGAGGCTAAACTATAATACTCTTAGGCTTATTTAGGTATATCTTGTTATATATTAGTTAGTATACTAAGGTAATAGAAGGGATTTAACTAGATAGCTTCTTCTAGGAATCTTAATATACTTATAACTTAGCTAGATAGCTTCTTCCTATAGCTTATATAATTTAATAGATAAGAAATTAATATCTAGGTCTATACTAATCCTCTATAATATATCTACTAGCTTAACGATACTCTTCGCTAAAGTAAGTAGATATACTATCTTTACTTAGCTTAAAGTTAATTATCGTAAGTTATTAGTTATCGATTAATAGAGTCTATTAGTACTAAGATAACCGTTAGATAGTATCTAGACTCTCGAGCTACTAAGAATTACAATATATATTAAACTAAATACGTAATACGTCGTTATCTAAGGATAATATATTATTTATAAGAATATAAGAGTATACTATAATAGAAGGAGGAGAAGTAGAAAACAAAAGTATAGACGTACTTAAATAATCCGAGGGAAAGCTATTTCTACGTTAATTAGTAGTAGCTATCCGATTTCTATTATATATAGTTAGGAGATTCTACTATATCTCTAACTTATACTACTAATCTATTCTCCTTTTCTATCGATATATCTTACTCGTTCTCTAATTCTAGAACCGGATCTTAAAAGTCCTTAGTACTAAGATAATCTCTAGCTAATATTTCGAATATCCTATATATAGTAAATTAGTACTAAGGAAGGCGATAGCGAGCGATAATATAATATCTCTAGGACTTACTAATTAATATAATTAAGTTAAGGCTACTTCTCGACGTTATTACTATTCTAGGTAAAAGTCTTAAGGATATAGGTAGATAGAGTAGTACTATTCTAGACCTCGACGTAGTAGCGACTTATATAGTATCTAAAGATATAGTAGGTATTTATTAGGTTATTTTGTTCGTATATAGATTAGTTAGTAAAGTTAGATAGTTAATAGGAAGAAGTAGTAATAGATATAACGATAGTATTTAGAGTAAGAGATTATAGGATAATAGTACTAGTTCTAGTAGTAGCTTAGGAGTAGTTTAAAGAGGCGAAGTAGTATATTACTATTTTAATAATAGTAGCCTAGAATTTAGCGAAAGTAGCGTTTAGGACGAGCTTCTAGTAGAATATATATTCGTTTTACTATATAGGATCCTTAGGGAAGAGAGATAGGTTCTTAATCTAGAAAAATAGTAAGCTATATTTACTTCTAGTATTCGTAAAATACTACTTATAGCCTTCTATCCTCCGCTACTATCCTAGTCGATAAGGTAGGTTAGGATATTGTTATAGATACTACTAGGTAGGTACCTTAGATACTACTAGGTAGATACCTTAGATAGGTAGAAGTACCTTAGTAGATATAGACTTTAGAGATAGACTTTAATAATATATAATACTTTTCTCTAATAATTAATACTATAATAAAATAGTAGTACTACTACTATAACTAGCCTTTAGTACTAACTATCTATATACGGACTATCTAGACGCCTAGCGCCTACTAATCCGCTAATATAAAGCTCTTCTATATTACGGAACTATACCTAACTAACCCTACCTAATCTTCTATACTATACGAAACTACTATAATTCGGCGTATATATATATATATAATAGCTACTTAGTAATAAACCATAGATCTACGAGCCTTAGCCTCGCTATAAGCTTACTATATCCCGCTATCTATAGCGTCTAAATCGCCTTCATTTATACTCTTATTTATCGAAGGAAGCGACCTTTAAGCTTATAAGTAAGTATAGTACTTATAAGTAGCTACGAACGCGACCCTTAGTACATCCCTTAAATCCTTTACTAAATAAGGCAACTATAAGTATATTTCTCCTTAATTAACGAATTAGTTAGTAATTAATACTTTGGATCTATATAGTACTACTAGATATCGATCTCGCTCTAGCTACCTTTAAGGACTATAAATTTCCCGAAAACTAAGAAGAACGCGATTATCTAGTATTTAATACTTATAATCTTCTTATCTTCTTAAATCTTCGCGAGTATTCTATAAAACTCTTTCTAGAAGATCTTAAGTACTATATTATCGCTATTATCTAGTAGTAGGACGAACTAGTTATCGAAGTCTCTTTATTAGACTAAGATCGGTATCGAGAAACGCTAAGTCTATTAATAACGAAGATTAGGAAGAGTAAATACCGAAACCTCCTACTTACTTAGAGGTCGTTAGTATCTAGGTTTATATACCTAACTTAGCTCGTCTTACTATATAGAAGGTAGATTAGTTAATCTAAGACTAGACCTAAAGTAAGTATTTTACTCGCTAGTTAGAGAAATACTATAAGTCTACTATAGAGGTATTAACTATAGATAGTAATTAGTATAGTTAGAGAAAGTATTAGATTCCTTCTAAGCCTACTCTAAAGGCTCGGAATTCTTTAGCTATAATAGAGAATACTCTAGTCGTAACTAGTAGTAATAGACCTAAGTTTACGATTAATCTACTATACGGTTTCGATAACTTTAGATCTTATCGTAAGCCTACTATCCGAGATCTAAGTACTAAGAAGCTACTAATAGTAATCTCTCTATCGAGCCGCTATATTAGTAGCTCTCTTTCCTTAAAAGAAGATTAAGCTACTAAGATATTATAGTATCTACTAACTACTAATAGCCTAAAGGGGCGTAAGACTAGCTTAATCGACCTAAAGGCTTAGTTAACTAAGTAGATAGCTAGGGAGCGTAAGGTAATATAGACTAGTATACGAGAAATATAAGAGTCTATAGAAGATAAGATTCGTAAGATATATAAAGATAGTAGGAAAGAAGCTATAAAGGCTAGAAGTAAGGATATTACTAGACTAGCTCTATCTACTATTAGACTAGCGCTATCTATATCTAATAACCTATATAAGATTAATACCTCCCGAATTAACTATCTACTACTTAACGGCTCGCGTCCTATAATAGCGAGCTAGAGTATATAGCCTAACCTTACGTCTACCGGTTAATCTATAATATATAGTATAAGTAATAATACTACTACTAACGCCGGTAATACTATAGTAGTAGTAGATACGAGAATCGATAAGCTAGAGAGGGTAATCCTCTAGCTTATCTTAGTTATAAAAGATAAGATAGTTTAAAATAACGATAATAGGAACGTTACTAAATCTAGGATTATACTATAAGTCTAATAATATATAACGGCTAGGCAATAGGGATTATTAGGTTAATAATAGATATATAGAAGAGAAGCTTAGAATAGGCTATAAGTAAATAGTTTATATAATTATAGTTAGTCTATATATCGAAATATAGCGTTCGGATAGTAACCCGATCCTTATATACTATAGAGTAGAGTAGATAGATCTAAGTATTCGCTATATCTAGTAGATAATAAGAACTTAGCCCTAAATCTAAGATATATAAACCCTTAGGGAAACGGGTAGATAGATCTAGGATTTCCTACCGATTATAGCTATAGTCCTCTATAAGATAGTTTTCTATAAGATAATCCTCTATTAGAGTACTCTATAGACTCTAATCCTTAGAAGTTTAAGCCTAAATTAATTAAATACTTTAATAAGGACCTTATAGATAGTAGAGATAGTAGGGATTCGGGTCCTATAGTATATAAAGGTAATACTACTTATTATCGCAATATTTTCGCTTTTATTACTTAACTCGATATAGCTATTTAAGCCGGAGAATACTTAGCTCTAACTCTATATCTATTACTCTACCGTTACCTCTAAGGATCTACTTTATAATAGTATATATATACTCTTACTAACGCTTACCGCTCCGCTCTTTAGGAAGGCCTAGATATCGAAAATTAGAAGATAGCCTTAACTAAGTAGTTCCGATTAGATCTATTAATCGCTACTTATAAGTTAGAGATAGAACGATATTATATTAAGGAAGTCGCTATACGTCGCTCCGTTAGCTCTTATATTATTAATATTATATAACTCGTATAATAATTAGGTATCGAATCGCTTACTAGTTAGATTAATCTAGTATATTAGAAAGTTATATCCGAACTCTATAACGACCTCGATATACCTATTACTAGCTAGATATACTAGATCCTAATCGATACGATATAGGCTTATTATATTATATAGATCGAGCTATACCCTCTAGATAGTAGGACTACCGACTTCTATAATAGTAAGTCTAACTTTAATAGATATAATAGACTAGTAGGAGGTAGGTTACTAGAGCTAGGGTTTTTCCCTAGATCTAATAATAATACTAGACGTACGCCTTTCTACTATAGTAATAATTCTTTTAATAACTTTCGGTAGCGCCCTAACTAATAGTAGCGACCCTAACCTAGGGCCTAGACCTATAGGGGTTAACCCTAGGTCTATAGTAACTAGCGTACTAGAAGTATAAACGAGAGAATAGTAGATACGTATAGTCTCCTATAGTATCCGAATCCTTAGAGACCTTCGATAAGGAATACTAGAAGCGTAGGAAATACTATCCCTATAAATTACGGAAGAATAGATAAGCCTAGTTTCTTCTACGAGTCTATAATAGACTTAGGTTATAAGGAGGATATCCTAGAAGACGGTAGAGGTATAGACGGATAGTTCGATACTTAGGGCGATAATTAAGAGTAGTAGAACGAGATAAATAATAAAGTCGAGGATATAATAGAGGCTTTCCTTCCTAGTAATCCTTTCTCGGAGCCGGTTAATTATATCTAGTAGTAGGGTTATAGATCCGAGATTAGTACCTAATCTATATAATAACCTTATCTAAAGAACTATTAAAATAGATACCTAACTCGCTATAATATATATAGTAAGATCTTTTAGTCTAGTAACGAGTTCTTCTAAAACTACCTCGATTAGGCTTATCCTAAAGATAATAAAGGTAAGTATATAAATTCCTTACTCGAGCTAGTAGAGGGAAACGCCTAGAGCTAGAAGTAAATCTAGTTACTTCTAGCTTAATCTTATATCTATCTAAAATACTAAAATACTCGATAGTATTAGGTACCTTTAATCGCTTAAAGTTACTAGGATACTTACTACTAGACGAGTAGCCTTAGACTTTAAGCCTATCTTCTATCTATTTAGAGTTCCTAAAGGACGATTCGATATCTCTAACCGATATATTATATATATCTTTAAAAGTATTCTCGAGTAATCCTACTATATTAGTTACTATAGTACTATATATCTATTTACTACTAGAGGTACCGATTATATCTTCTAAGATATTATCGAACGTATTAGCTATAATAGAACTATAGATCTATCTAGCTTAGCCTATTATATTAAAATCTCCTACTCTTCTCTAGTAGTAGCTAGTTATAGTATCGACGAGAATAGTAGGATTAACGGAAATATTAACTCTAAGAGTTATAGATATAGTATCTCTTAAGGTAGGATATCTAGCGAATAATCGTACTAGTAACTCGGTACTACTAGATAAAAAGAGGAATCGTAATATCGATAGTCTAGAACTCTAGATCTATAGTATTTAAAAGGAGCGGCGTACTCCTTATATATATATAGTAGACTTAAGGTTATCTATTATATAGAGTATAGCTTATCTCCTACTAGGCGATCTAGCTTACGCTTTTAGACATTTTAATATTATCGAAGCTAACTACGCCCTTACTCTAGATAGAGATTTTAAGTATATTTATTTTAATATAGGTAATAAAGTATTAATAATAGACTAAGGGTAGCTACTCTAGTAACTAGGATAAGATAATATTTGATACTTACTAGAACTACTTAACTTCTATAGTTTAGCTAGTAATACTTAGTATAAGAAATAGATTAATTTACCGATATATTTTCCTATCTTTATATACGAATCCTATAAGCCTACTCTAGTCTATCTTAAATAGCCTATACGAGTAATACCGAATCTCCTATATAATATACTCCTAGGTATAGATATTATAATACCTACTAGGTTCTATATATACGCTAGAGTAGGCTATATTACGATAACCGAAAATAACTATATTCTAATATCGATCGCGTTATTCCTAAAGATAGATCGTATCCTATATAGTATCGTTAAAATAGTTAGTACTATTAGGATACTATTCCGCTCTACAATAATAGTACTAATAGAAGTAAAGAATCGCGAATATCTATATATAATAGATATAGACTTTTAGTTTATTCTAGATACTATAGCCCTTATATTAAATAAGGCCCTAAAGCCTAAAGAAAATCCTAGGAGTATACAAAACTACACTAACAAGGGTAGTGGAAATGGAATTAGGGATCCTACTAGTCAAACAATACCTCAAGGGACTAAGACACTAATATGTAGCAAAGACAATAGAATACCTAGCCTAATAGACTATCCAAAAGGCACTAGACAAGATAAAAGCCTAGTGCACTAGGACTAGGAGGCTAGACAGACCGTAAATGACTCCCTAGAAAGCCAAGGACCTAGAGCAATATAGAGTCCTAATAAGAGAAATGCTAGAGAAGGAGCTTCGAAGACTAAGTATAAGGCTAAAGGAAGACAAACTAAAGGGAAAGAAACAAAGCCTAGCAGAATCAATTGCTAGACACCTATAGGAGTAGGAATGGAACAAAACACAAGTTAGACTAGGAACCCTAAAGGCACTAATCAAATTTAGTCAATATAACTACTAGCTCTACAAGGACCTAAATAGGGCCGAAGCAAGCCTAGCTATCTAGATTAGATCTAAATACATTGGACTTAGATCTTACTTGTTTAGAAGAAACGTCCTAGGAATCGAAAGTAGAGCTTGCCAATGTAGCTACCAATCTTAGAACCCTAAGCATATGCTACTAGTCTACCCCTAATAGTTAGAAGGTAGAAGTGATTAGAGACTAAAAGCAATAGAAAGGGAATACGATAAGCTAATCCAAAGCAAAGAAGACCTAAAGAGGATAGTAAGGTGGATTATCAAATAGGGATTCGTGCAACAATTTGCACTAGTAAGGGAAACTAAGGAGTGGATAAGAAGGAGGGAAGAAGAGGGGGAAAGAAGGGTAGGGCAGTAGGCAAGGTAGTTAGAGGGTAACAACCATAACACTAGTACACCCTAGAGGAAGGAAAGCAAAGAAACGAGGAAGGACAACACTTGTAAATAGGATAGGAGGGAGGTTTTTACCAACCAAGTTGGTTTCCTACCCAAAACAATACATAGAAACAGACCTACATAGGCCGAGAGGCACTACAATAGGCAAATGAAATATCTATCTATCTATCTATATTAAATAAGGCTACGATATATAGGTATATCGCTAACGTAGAGATACTAGCGGTATAAATACGTAATCTTAGTAATAGTTAGTAGCTTACTATTCCTCGTAACTAATAGTTAGGAGAGATATAGTAGCTCTAGATCGATAAGGTATATTAAATCGATAAATTTAACGTAAACCCTATATCTATAGAAGCTAAGCTAAGTAAGATTCCTCCTACTATATATCTATAGAAGAAGGAAGCGATATTTAGAGAATTAAAGCGAGTATCCTACCTATTAGCGGATACTCTAATAATAGAGGCCGCTAAGGCTCCTCTAACTACTAACGATCCTATAGAAGACCTAATAGACCTAGAGCTATAATCTAAAAGCTCTAAGATTACTATCGATATTAGCGCTCCTAGTATTAAAACCTCTATAGGAGTAATAATTTATATAGATAATCCTAACTCGTCTATAGCTCTTAAATTTAAATCTATTATAGACTAGGTTCCGGATCTTTAGAGGAATAGAGGTATAACTATTAACCTTCCTAAGGAGAATTAGCTAGAGCTTCCGCTTAAGCCTAGTTAGGAGAATAAGAAGTTTAGTAGTAAGGTTTATCAAATATTAGATACTAATAATACTAAAGTTAATAAGTAATTTAATAAGCTATATAACTAAGGTAAGATAGTATATAGTAGGAAGCCCTCGCTACTATCTTAGCTAGTATTTATAGTTTAGAGAACCTTATTCTACTAGAATAGAGAAGCCTACTATAAGCCTCGTATTATAATTAATATTAGAGGATTAAATAGTATCTCGTAAAAGGATACCTATCCTCTACTATTATAGAACGATATTATCGCTAAGCTAAGAGGCTATAAGTATATTACCGTAATAGACGTAAGGTCTATATTCTACTAATTCGCGATAGTAGTTAAAGACTAATAGAAGTTTATAGTTAATACTACTCGTAGCTAGGAGTACCTTAAAGTCGCTACTATAGGATATTATAATAGCGTTTAGTATATATAAAGAATCCTTAACTATATACTCTATAAGTTTAGAGATAGCGTAAGTAGCTATATCGATAATATCGTACTTAGCTTAATAGACCTAGAGTCCTACTATAATCTTCTTCTATAAGTATTTAAGAAGTTAGATTATATAAGGTTTAGCCTCGAATCTAGGAAGGCCTTCGTAGGGTTTATCTCTATTAATATTCTAGATAGAGTAGGCGATAGTAAAGGTTTTATAACTTAGATAGATCGATTAGCTATACTAAAAGAACTCTAGAGGCCTAAGAACGCTAAATAGCTTAAATAGTACCTCGGCTTAGTTAGATACCTTAGATCTACTATTCTATACTTTAGTAAGATTACTCTTCTCCTTTAGGAAGCTAAGGTAATTATAGTTAAGGAAAATAACGCTATATAGATTAAGGACGGAAAATAGCGTATATAAATATATAAAGCTAGGCTCTACTAGATCTTAGATATAATTCTTATATAGAAAACCATATAGGCGCTATAGAATTAATCTAGCTAAGGTTTTCTCTAGTACTTCGACCCTATATCTACCTTCTATATTAATATCGATACTTTAAAGGAATTCGGTATTAGCGTTATATATTACTAAGTCGAGGAGGAACTAGAACTAGAATATAAAGAGTCCGAGCCTATTATCTATAAGGATAATATAGTCTCCGATTTCGTCGATAGTATAACTTAGCTAAGATAGTCTAAGTAATTCCTATATAATAGACTTAAGGTTATAGGATTCGTAAGCTATATACTATCTAGGATAGAGTCGCGATATTAGCCTATAAAGCTCGAGCTTTTCGGTATTATATAGGTAATTAAGAGAGCGTTATATATAGTAGATATAGTATCTAAGACTATTATAGTTACTAACTATAGCGCTATTACCGCTATTATAAAGAAAACCTAGATTATAACGACTATTTCTATTACTAACTTAAACTATCGTATAATCTAAGCTACTATCTATATCTCTTAATTTCCCGACTTAGAGATTATCTATAGGCTAGAAAGGAACTATATCGTACTAGATACTCTCTTACGACTTAAGGAAGCTCTATTCCTAAAGAGGAACGATATTAATACTAGTAGGCTAGACGAGATCCCTACGATATACGTAATAGTACTATACCTTATATCTATCTATAGCGAAGACGATATAGTAGTAGTAAGGAACGCTAGGTCTATTAGTAGAGATCGCCCGGATTTAATAATAGTTATTCCTAGTATACTAATACTAGAAATCGACTACTTTAGCCCTAATTATAGTAAATATTTTTTTAGTATAAGCGATAGACGCGAGTTCCTAGCCTATAATAAGATTCCTATCTTCTTTAATAGTCTCTAAGCCTTATCCTCGCTCTATATAGAAACGGTAATCTCTCTATTCGATAAATTTAAGAATAGACTATATAAAGTATACTAAGATAATCGCCTATAGTATAGATTACTCTAAGTCCTTAAGTCTATTAAGTAGGTATATATCGAAGAATAAGAAGCCTAATCTAAGAAGATCTCTAATCGTTAGGCTAGATAGAAACGCTAACGCTAATGAAAATACGATAAACGCTATAGAGTAGCCCTCTCGATATAGATAGACTAGCCTTCTAAGGCTACTCCTAATAACGATAGAGTTAGATCCTAAGTCGACTAAAGTAAGGAGGTCCTAAGATATTTACCGAAATCTAATTCCCTATAATCCTTTAAGGATATCCCTTTACGTAAGCTTTAGTATACCCTTAATAGGCTTAAAGACTACCTAATAGACCTAAGGTTACTAGAAGGTATTCGCTTTTTCTAGAAAGATAGACTTATTTATTATATCGACCTAGCGTTACTTTACTCTTACCTCTATATTCCTATAAGTCTTATAGAAGAGATATTTAAAATAGTATATAATCTTAGGTACTATATAGGCTTCTATCGTACTCTTAATTACGTAAATACTAGTTTTTATATCCGCTATTACCGTCGCTACCTTAAGTAATATATCGACTAGTATTCTAGCTATAATAATAATCGCTCTACTAGATATAAGCCTTATAGGTAGCTTAATCCGATAGATCTAAAGTATCGGCTCCCTATAGATATATAAACGATAGACTAGATTATTAGTCTTCCTCTAACTAATAAAGGGTTCGATATCCTCCTTATAGTTACCTATAAGAAGTCTAAGCGAGTTATACTACTTCTAGATAAATACTAGTAGATAGCTAAGATTTAGGTAGCCTAATATCTTATAGCTATTTAGGAAAGATCCTAGCGTATAGCTAGAGTCTTTATCTATAATCGCGATCCTAAATAGCTCTCGAAATTCTTTACTAGGATTATAATACTTCTTAGAGCCTTAATCCTTACGTCTACTATATACTACCTATAGACTAATAGATAGTCCGAGTATACGAACTAAACTATAGAAATCGCTATCCGGTACTTTATTATATTAAATCCTAACGCCTAATAGATAGACGTCCTCCTATCCTTAATATCCTACCTCGGTAGTATTAAGAATATAAGTACTAGAATTTTACTAGACTAAATACTATTTAGATTCGATCTTAATACCGACGCCTTTATTAGTCTTAGAGAGCTTTAGCTATAGTAGTTCGATATATTACGATAATAGTTTCGCGATATAGTAGAGGAGTCTTTAGTATTTATAGTAGTAGATATAAAGTACTACTATAATTCTAAGTACTAGCGAGTCTTGTTTAAGCTAGGAGACTACGTAATACTTAGACTATATTATAGATATTATATCTATAGTTAGAGTTATCGTAAGTATAGTTACTAGACTATAGGGTCCTTTAAGATTAAGAGGAGAGTAGGTAAATTAGTATACGAATTAGACCTTCCGAGCTCTATTAAATTCTATCTAGTCGTATCGGTAGTATAGCTAGAACCTATACCGAACCCTATAAAGGATCCCTTCGTATATATATACTCCTAGGTCCCTATACTAATAGATCTATAAACTAAGTAGCTATCTATAATACTAGAGCGTATTCTAAGTAAGCGACTCTTATAAGGTAAAATTAAATACCTAGTAAAATAGCGTAACGAATAACTAATTATAAATAAATAGGTATAAGAAGACGAGCTCTATAATAGTAATAGCTATCTAATAGAGTAATTCGAGAATTCCTAGTTTATAGATAGATAGATCTACTAAATAAGGCTATCTATCTAATACTATATACTATAGCTTACCTTGCCTCTAATTGTCGACGAGGAAGACGATACCTCTATACGTAACGAGTATCCCTAACTAGAGCCGACGAGATACTAGCCCCTACGAAGTAATTACTATCTAAATTATATAGAAGCGAGTAATTTAGAGATAGATAATCCTACGTCTACCGCCGGAGCCCCTACGTATAAGCGTACTACTAATAGGGAAGCTAGGATAGAGTAGTCTAATAGAGATATATTTAAGAGTAGACGAAGACTAAATAGGAGTAATCTATTTAGATAGCTAAAGTCCGTTCGCCTTTCTATATATCTATAGTAGATCTAGTAGGATCTACCCTAGAATCGGTCTCTAATCCTAGATCTATTACAGACCTCTATACTTGTCTTAGTAGAGGAGGTACGCTAACTAAGAACGAGAGCCTTAGTCCCTATAGTATTACGCTTAAGTAAGGAAGATATATAACGATAGCGAGATACTCCCGCTTTACTAAATACTTAAGTAGATATATATCGAAAGATCCTTCTAGGTACCTCGCTATTCTACCTTTTTACTACCCTATAGTTCCCTCTTATTACTTAGAATCGCTACCTAGATAACTACCCTTAGGTTTTCCTTCTAGTAGGGGATACCTAGCTAGGAATAGAAAACCCTTAATAGATAGAGTTACTACTAATAGACTTATAGTTATTTCCTCCTCTATCGCTATATATAATCTAATCTATAGCCTGCTATTACTTCTAAGGTTATCCTATATATTAGATCCTACTACATATTTCGTATTACTTTACTAATACGAAATAGAGTTTATACCTAAACCGGTTACCTATAGAAGCTCGGACTATACGTAAGTTAAAAGCTTACTTTTAACTCTATTTACGATACTTACGATAACAATATTAATAATTACTAACTATTACTACGCCTACGCTAACTATCGCTCTATAATATACTACTAACTATAACTACTAGTACTAGAAGTTACTTAGTACTATCTTAGTCTACGTTATCTCTAAGATAGACGACGATATACTATCTAAGCTTACTACCGACGCGCGCGTCTATACTACTATATATACTAATACTAAGGCTATACGAATCGCTACCGTATCTCTAGTTATATTAATAGATACGGAGTCCTAGCTAGTAACTTAGCTACTACTATTAGCTATAGCCTTAGATCCTAAGTCTACTAAAAAAGAGCGTACCGAAGCCTAGTCTACTAAGAAGGGACCTATCGAAGCTCCGAATACTACGTCTATAGAGAAATAGCTTACTATAGTACTAACCGCTAAGTCTACTACCTCTATAGAGGAAGAACTTACTATAGCTCTAAATACTAAGTCTATTAATAAAGAGATTATCGATAGCGCGGATAGGAATAAAGATAATAAGGAAGACGAGCGCGATAATAGGAATATTCCGATAGATAAGAAGGAGTCTACCGATAATAAAATTATTAGAATCCTCCTTCTAGCTAAGGACGCCTTAATCCGCATTGTCTACCTAGATATAAAGCCGACCTTCTTAGATATATTTAAGTATATCGATTATAGCTATCCCTCTCTTAAGAGTAATACTATAGTAGATCTAGTATAGAGTACCTAAAAATCGCTTAATAACCTTATTTCCTAGGAATAGGAGATCCTTGTAGATATTATAAAGGCCCGACTTCCTAAGGTATCGTTAGTTCCCTATATGCCTAAGGACGTTAAGTACGACGAGTATCTTATAGCTTTTAGTATACGTTATAGAGAGTATATCCTAATACCTTAGGCCTATAACTTAATAGATAGCCTCTAGATCTATCTATACTATATCTATATAAAGGGCTATAATACTAGCGCTATCCTATTCTTCTAAGAATATAACCGATATAGGCGTAAGCTCCTTAAGGTTACTAAGTAGAAGCTAATTGCCTATAAAGCCTAAGCTACTTATAATTAAGTCTTCTATAAGAAGGCTAAGGAAGAGCGGGAAGCTAAGGTAGAGGAGACTAAGTCTATCCCTTAGAGAATCCTAATCGAGAGAAATAAGCGTAAAGCCTAAGCGATAGCTATATAGAAGGATAAAGCCAAGCGCGCCTAGAAGTACGCTAAATTTATAATTAAGAGTAATAAGAAGAGCGAACCCGATACCTATAAGTAGTATAGATAACCTAACTATACCGACTTTATAGATAATAATAATTTCGACTATAATCCTAACTAGAAGCTATTAAAGGATATAGAGGAAAAGACGATAGGTACTTATATTACTATATACGTCGACGATCTTATACGTATTATTCCTAGTTAGCTCTATTAGAATCTAATTAGACTAGCGCTACGATATTTCGACCTAGGTAAATACTCTAAGTCCCTTATCGATCTATAGAATAAGTATAGGTTAGTAAAGTATACTAATAGATCCTTCGTTCCTCTAGATAAGTAGCTAAGAGTAGTACTTAAAAGTATAGAGGAACTATATCTACTAAAATAGATAAAGAAGGGAGATATAACTCCTATAAATACGAGTTACGGCATAGATACCTACTCTCTAGAATAGGCTATAGTAGGATAGAAGCTTATAGACGAAGTTAATACCGGCCCTTTTAGCTCTAATAAGTCTATCCTATATAGATTTACGCTCCCTTCCTCCTTCGATATACCTAAATATCGAGTATCTAAGTACTAGAGAGATCCTATCTACTCTAAGCTATTAGTAGAATTATATAATAGCGATTCGGGAAAGGTAGGAATCGCTTACGTTATCCTAACTTACTAGTTAACTAAGGATCGTATATGCCTTACTTATCCTACCGATCCGAACCTTAGCCTCCTCGAACTCTTCTAGGATAGCTTTTAAGTTCTAATAGTAGCTCTAGACCTGTCCGGACGAATTATACGAGATCTTATATCTATAGTATAACTCGCTAGACGCGATATTCCTATTTCCGATACTATAGCTATCCCTTAATACCTACTTAAGCGATAGAGAGCTACCTATATCTAAATAATCTAGGAATTAAGCTACGATATTATATAGGTATCTAACTATAGTATTATTAAGGAAGATATAAAGCGTATAATCTCTAACTACGTTTACTAGCTAGGGTAATTCCCGCCCGCTCCTCGATAATTACTAATAGATATAATACTTACGCTTATACTAGTAGCTAAAGGATTAGTCTTCTTCGACCTTTCCCTATAGTACTATAAAGTCTATACTTAGTTAACTACTAGCGAAGGCTACGAGGTTCTAGATACGCTAGTCTAGAAGCTATATAAAGATAAGTATAAGGAAATAGAGAAGCGAGTCGATATCGAAATAGCGGGATACGTTAACGATATAAAGAAGAAGAAGGCTAAGGATAATAAGAAAGGGATACTAAAAGCTACTATACTAAAAGCTACTATACTAAAAGCTACTATACTAAAAGCTACTATACTAAAAGCTACTATACTAAAAGCCGCTATACTAAAAGCTACTATACTAAAAGCTACTATATCTAAAGCTACTATACTAAAGACTACTATACTAAGAGTTACTACGCTAGATACTCGTAAGGTAACTAAACATATATCTACTAGCGACGATAATCTAGTACTAAAGAAAGCTCCTAAAAAGGTTTCTAAGAAAGCTATTAGGGAAGCGGTAGCTAAGTCTAATAAGGACATCTCCGACGGAGAGGTCGCTAGAGCTTAGAAAAGGACTTAGATATAACTACGCTATAATTATAGGTCTACCGACGCTAATAAGCCTATACCCTAATTCTACTACCTAGGCGAAGGTCCGCTAGACCTCTTTATAAATCTAGCCTACTACTACGTAGGACGGACGGATTTCGATAGCTTATATAGAACCTATACTAAGCTCCTCGAGGATAATATAAAGATTACTAGTAAATACCTCTCGCCCCGAGATATACTAGATTTAATAAAAAGAGTATTAGTACTAATAGAGTTAGTAGTAGACGTAGGATACGTTATTGTTATATTATACTCTAAGGTAGCTATAGTAATATACCTAAATTAGCTAAACGATATCGACTTAGAGTATAACCTTCTATAAATCCTCTATAATCGTATTTATACCTTACGTTAGCTAGTTACCGAGAACTATATCGTATTTATATAATACTATAGTATTATACCTAGCGAGAACTTTTTCGTATAATAGATAAGTAAGGATATAGACTATAATACTAATATCCTTATACCTTAGGCCGACTAGTATCTCGATATCTCTATAGTAGCTATAGTAAATACTATACGTATCGATCTCCGACTTCTATATACTATATCTAATCTTATATACTTAGCTATACCCTTTATAACGAAGATAGCGATCTTGCGCTAATAGATACTAGTTACTAACCTATATAAAGCGAGCTTTCTAGATACTCCCTAGTAGGATATTCGTTACTTTAAGAATAATATATAAGCCTACTAGCTTCTTAAGTATCTTAGTAGAGAACTAGCTATAATAGCGCCTACTTAGAAATTTATAGTAGTTAAGGAAGCCTATACGAGAGTAGACTTTAGTTCCTTTAAGTAATCTACGATATCTAATAATAACTACTTTATCTAGGTAGAGGTACGCTATATTAGCGGTAGAAGTAACGACCCTCTATTACCTATATATTCTCTTACTTAGCCTTAAACCTTCGCTCTACCGAGCCTAAGTATTATCGATAGCGACGCGTTTCTAGAAATCGTAGCTATACTCTAGAATTTCCCTAATAACTAGTAGAAGAGCGTTAACGTATTAGAACTTATTATATTTATAGTAATAATAGCTTAGTACCTCGACGACTATAGTATAATCGACGAAGACGTAGGCCTTTATATAGCTACTAAGGATAGATAGATAGAAGAAGATACTAAGAAGTATAATACGGTTAGTACCTATATTAGGACCTTTATAGTAGGGTTCGCTATACTCCCTTCTATAATCTATAGCGAACTCGATAAATAGGCGATAAGTAAAGGTAACGAAGACAAGCCTATAATCTTAGGCTAGGTAGACAAGATAGGCCCGAAAGGCCGATTAAGTCTCTTAGATATTATAAACTACTACGAAGAAATATCTATATTCTAGAAGGAGGTCCTAACGCGCTATTACGGTACCTTAGGTCTACCTATAGGTCTATCCGACTAAGAAGAGCTAAAGCTACCTCTAGTAGACCTCTAGAATCTTCTTATAAAGATACTAAATAATACTAAAGCGATATCTACCGCCCTCTCTACAATCGACGTACTATCTAAAGATTAGACCTCGAAGTATTATAAGTATAAGGAGAAGCTATTCTAGTAATTCCTATATACTATATACTAATATATCGAGATAGTATATAAGACCTAGAAGTAGGAAACGATTAGTATTAAGCTCCTCTATAGCTACCTTGCGACTATATTTAACGAGATACTAGAGCCGGTTCGACGCTCTATACTTAAGATTATAGTAAAAGGCGCCGGTAGATAGCTTAGTAATATAGAGTCCTAGAGGGGTATACTTACTACTTTAAACGCTTTTATAGGTACTAACTACGTCCGAGCCTACTATAGGCTATATATATAGTAAATCGGACGACTACGTAGTTACGGATATTCGAGAGCTAGGGGATTTTGTTATAGATACTACTAGGTAGGTACCTTAGATACTACTAGGTAGGTACCTTAGATAGGTAGAAGTACCTTAGTAGATATAGACTTTAGAGATAGACTTTAATAATATATAACACTTTTCTCTAATAATTAATACTATAATAAGAATAGGCCTAATATATACTAAATATAGTACGCGGACTAGCTATTACTATATACGTTCCTAAAGTAGATAGTATAGACCTTATACTTCTTCTTAAGGATCTAGAGAAAAGTCTATTATATATAGAGTAGAAATATATTAGTAGACTTAGGTCTAATAGTATCTTCTTTAGCTATATAGTTATAGATAAGGAGGTAGTATCCTTACTTATATAGGAGCTATATAACTATAATAGTCTAAGTATACTATATATCCTAGCTATATAACTCCTATCTTCTAATAGGATATATAGTAGCTATAGTAAAGAGTACGATCCTTATAGTAAATATACTACTATCTAGTCTCTTAATTTTTATCTATATAAAGCCTTTTAAAGTATTATCTATACTACTATTAAAATCCCTCTTCTACTTTCCTATAGCGAAGCTAATATTATATAGATAAATATAGATATACTTATTTCTATATCTATATTAGAGTTCTTTCTAAATCTAAGTAAGGAATCGATCGAGAGCTAGGATTACTATTAGGATCTTAGTATCAATCTAGCGATAGTCTCGCTAGATCTACTAGTATATTAAGATATTAATTAAGAGGCTATCTAAATTAATAATAAGTTAAAGAAGAAAGAAAGAGAGAGAAGCTCTCTAGTAGAGATTATTTATCTACTTAGCGGATATCTTAGATATCGAGTTACGTAACTTTGGATTACGTAACCCTAGGTTACGTACTTCCAAGTTACGTAATTTAAAGTTTTATATATAAGTCGCTAAGATTGTAATAGTATCCTTCCTCTTTATAGATAATATCTATAGTACTTTATTAATTTATTAAAGTATTATAATTATAGTAACTAATAATAGAGCGCTTAGTCGTATTAGTATTATAGAGTTAGTAATATATAGCGATCGTAGTTTACGTAGATACTAGATATAGTAGTCTTCTACTACTTCTAGTATATTAATAACGTTCTCGGTAACTTCCTATATTAGTTTATTATATTCGATCTACTTTACTTTATACTAGATATTCTTATCCTTTCCTTTTATACCTAGTAGTCTTTCTACTTCCTATTCTTTATCTCTATTAATAACTAGTAGTAGCGGTAGCTTATATTATTAACTAGATATATCTACTTTCGGTACTAGGATTAGTAATAAGATATAGAATACGTTATATATATATATTAAGTTAGGTAACTTTAATTAGTATACGTATAGTAATATAACTTTAATAATCTTATATAGTCTAGAGTTCTTAATATTAAGCTTAGTATTTAGTTAATCGGTACTTATTCCTTTAAGTAATAGAAAGATCTTATTATTGATATAGTAGATAGAAGCTAGTTAGTAATACTAGTTAGCGAAGTCTTCTATACGAGATTACTAATACCTTATCTATTCGATAAGATAGGTTTCGAGGAGTTATAAGTAGTCGATCTAGACTTAAGTATTATAGTTAAGTAGTAGGTCTTCTTTTAGTAATATTAAAGACTTACTTCTAAGATATAGATTATAGCTATAACTAGTCTAGAATAGCGATAATCTAGTAGTCTTAGAGAATATATTATTTATTACAAACTTAGTAATAGGAAGCTATAGGCTCTAGTTATCTTATTTATAGTTTACGTATAACTGAAGGTATTCCTCGATAACTTCGTTTAAGTACTTAGTCTATCTATCGGTTTATAGATAACGAGCGGTTAATAGATTACGTTTAATATATAGATACTTATATAAGTAGTTCTAGAACTTAGAGATAAACTACGTACCTCGGTTAGACGTAATAGTATCTAGAAGGCTATAAAGTTTCTAGATATAAGTAAGATAGATATTAGCGACTACTTATATATTTAAGTAATCTTCCTTATATACGAATAGTATAAGGTAACGTATTTTAGTTAGTCGATCGATAACGATAAGAATTAAGTTATAGCTAGAGCTATTAAGTAGGCTAGTAATAAAATCTATCGTTATACTCTTCTATCGAATAGTTAGTATAGATAGAGATCGAAGAAGTCTATATTTTATCTATCTTAATAACTTAGTCTAGAGATAGGTATAGTAGACGCTAATATATCGTTCTATATCTTCGCGTATTCGTAGCTAGAAGTAGCTATAGCTAATAAGGTAGAACGTCTTTATAATACTAGAATACCTAGTAGTAGAGTAGTTATAATATATATAGATAATATCGATATAGAGCGATTTATCTATTTCCTTAGCTTCTAGTATATAGAGATAGTTATAGTAGAATAGGAGACCGTATTTAATCTTATAGTTTAAGAATAATAAAGGAAGATTATTCGAAGAATCTAATCTATTATAGAGATATCCTTTTATCTATTAGAAGAGGATATCTTTAATCGATACTTCTCGAATTTACTTAGTAATATTCTTAGTATCGATTAAGATCTCGGCGCTAAGAGATTCTATAGTAGATATAACTATATCGTCGCTTATTATATCGATATAGGCTTTCGTAAAATAAGGTTTATTCTAATCCTAATCCTAACTCTAGCTCTAAGGATTATTATTATAATAAGGATTATTATTATAATAAGAAATATAAAAGTCGTGAAATCGTCCGTTTCTTCGAGATCTATAGTTATTTACCTTAGGATTACGTAACCCTAACCCTAACCCTAACCCTAACCCTAACCCTAAAGGGAAGATTTTAGATATAGTAATTTAGAGGTCTACTACTAGGTTATATAGCTTTAATATAAGCTAATAGTTATATTTAATATATAGATCTTCTACTAATAAGGATAGGTTAGTAGAGCGATATATAAGTAAATCTAGCTTAGCTCCTTATCTACTAGAGTAATATATAATCTCGAAATTAAATCTACTAAGGAACTCGCTCTAGTAGACTTAGCGACGATTAAGCTACTTAGTAGATATATAGAACTATAGATTATAGTAATCGGTAATAATATAGATAGACTCTTTATTAGATTAGTAATCTTTTAATTTAGATCTCTAGAACTTAAAGGCTTTAATAATAGTAAGGAGTTCTTTATTATAGATCTTATAATTATATTTAGCTAGAGTTATCTTCTTTAAGAAGTAAGTAATAGGCTTCTATATATTAGAATATATAGTCTAGTTAGTTGCCTAGTAGGGGATACTAAGTAGACTAGATTATAGGACGATAATTATGTAACTAATCCAAGCTAACACCTTTTAGGCTAAGCTCTAACCTATAGATAATAACAACACACTTGCTATTCCTACTTTGGCCCCTACTATTCCTTGTAGCTTCTATTGTAGTTTATAATCCATTTATACCTATCGGCCCTCCTTAGCTCGATAGGTTATAAGCCCGGGTTTGTAACTATAAGGTAGAAAGACTAAAGCAGTATAGGTTACCCCTAGACCTATAAGTCTAGTCCTAGAAGGAAGAGGCAAAATAGGAGAGGGAGACTCGAGGTAGACCTA
>LFZO01000688.1:0-22288 GCA_001578225.1 Pseudocercospora musae
ACTCTTTAATCTAATACTTCCCTCTATATAGGAAGCATAATAAGTCTCTACTAGCTCCTACCTAGTTCCTTTTCTTAGTAAACATAGCTATCTCCTAGCTTGTTATCTATTCTTGCTTTTCTCTTAGGATTCTAAGGATGTCCTATAGGCTAAGGTCCTACCTTAGGTTAATCCTATCCCTAATAGTACTAAATGTTTCTAGAAGGGCCGCTAGTAACTACTAAATTTTCCTCTCCTTAGTCTTAATATCCTTAAACTAGGGAGAGATAGATACCGCCTTCCTAGCTATACTACTTAGGCTCTACTACGCTTTATTAATTGTCTAACCCTCTTCTATACTAAAATTGGTATACTACTAGAGTAAACTTCTCCCTATTACCTATAGTTTCCTCTTATATTTCCCTTTTGCCTAGTCCTACAAATGCTTTATATATTCAAGCTCTTAACATTTGTCCTAGTTATCTTCTAAAATGTAGATGAATATCTTATATAATGCTATTGTATTATAAACCTTATAGCTTGCTCTTATAATTAACTAATCTAAAGATTCTAATAATATTGTTAAGACATACTTAGATAGTATAGATACTACGGTATTGAGGACTACTTTATCTAGTACCTATTTAACCTTTAGCTTTATTAGGTATATCCTAATAATCTTGAACTATAATTCATGATTCTCCCTTATTAAGATTAGTATAGCCCTTCTCTTACTAATTCTACCTTCTTAATCTATGATTTCTTTTATAAATCAAACCTAAACAAACTCTAGAAACAAGCTCTTTCTTTAGTCTAGAAATAATAGTTTCTAGATAGCTGTCTTCCTTAGTTAGTAGATCCTTAGCTCTACTAGGCCTATTAGTTTTAAAGGTTACTAAAAACTTGGTATAGATTCCTACTCTATAAGGCTAATAACTTCCTTAAGTCCTTCCTAACTGTTATAAGCTATAGATTAGGGTATTAGTAGTACTAAGTACTAAATCTAAGGCTTATCTAAAGGGGCTTAAGACTTAGGCTTATCTATTCCCTTTATACTCTAAGCGATCCAATACGCCTTAAGCAAGTATGCCTTACTAGGTTCTTTTATAGCTTATATATATAGGGCTTCTTTATACAATGTATATAGGTCTACCTTAAGTCTCCCTCTCCTATTTTGCCTCTTCCTTCTAGGACTAGACTTATAGGTTTAGGAGTAACCTGTACTACTTTAGTCTTTCTACCTTATAGTTACAAACCCGGGCTTATGACCTATCGAGCTAAGGAGGGCCGATAGGTATAAATAGATTATAAACTATAATAGAAGCTACAAGGAATAGTAGGGGCTAAAGTAGGAATAGTAAGTATATTGTTATTATTCTATAGGTTAGAGCTAAACCTAAAAGGTGTTAGCTTGGATTAGTTACATAATAGTTATTATATAATCTAGTCTGCCTTGGCATTCCTTGCTAGGTTACTAACTAGACTATATATTCTAACATGTATCTATATAAAGATATAGTAGTATAAAGGTATGCCTATAATGTATTACTAAGCACTAAACCTCCGGATTCGTAGTAGGCTAGGCTAGTAGAGTAGGCTATCCGGATCGGCTTTGTATATTTTGCGGGTAACACGGACTAGAGTAGCTTCCGGATGTTGTTTAACGATTTGATGGAGGATGTGTGTCGACATCGTAACTATACTAGGCCAATCGGATATGCAAGCTCTTAGCTCCGGCCTAGGGTTAGACTCGATCTCTAAGGGTAATGTTATATTTAGGGGTAATGTTGGCGGCAGTGATGTTTAGCGATTGCTAGTAATCGTCTCGAGAGTGGTATGGTGCGATAGAGGTAGTCGATCTAGATACATCAGATCGTGGCCTGAGGCGTACGCCGCCGGATCATCAGTTGCGACCTGGGGTCCGGCACCGATGCATGCTTGAAGTCATAATTCTTCGGCCTGGGCCCTGGCAGCTTCACATCGTAGTTCATCACGATGTGTGCGAGCATGAGCTTCATCTCCTGCGACGCGAAGAATCGGCCTGGACACGCTTGACGGCCAGCTCCGAATGCGAGAAAGCTCTCGCTGGTCGTGACCATCCCCTGACTGCGCTTGTCGACGTCGGCCTTGTCAGCGTCGAGTTGCTCCCTACTTCTCGAGAAGCGGAAAGCGTGATACTCGTAGGGATTCGCATAGAAGTGCTGGTCTCTGTGGATTGCCACACTCGGCGCCGCGATACGAACTCCATATGGAACTCGCAGACCATCTCCAAGATCAACGCCATCCTTCTTCGTGACCTCCCGGATCGCACCGACGGTGAAGATGGCATTCAGCCGCATGCTTTCCTTGATAGCGCTGTCAATCCGGAACAGCTCATTCACCACCTCCTTCCGCCATTCTCCCCCATACGATCGCAGCACTCGGAAACACTCCTCGCGGAGTCCTTCCACATACTCGGCGGCGTGCGGCGAAGAGTACAGGTCCAGAAGAGCATTCACTACAGTGATACTGGTGGTGTGGAGGGCGACAACGTTGATTCCAAGCAAGCGACGAAGGATGCGGTCTGCGTCCAGCTGGCGAGGATCGCCGCACTTTATGCACCCTTCGATTACCCACTGAAGAGCATCGTTCTGCCACGGAGAGTCAGCCTGGAATGGCGCACATCGCATACACACCTACATGTACTTCTTGGTCTCTGACACTACATAGCGTCTTTTGGACTCTGTCCTGGATCACCGGCAAGGCCATCTGCCTGCAAGCATGAAGAGGTTCGCGCATCAGACGTCGAGCAATGATAGGACCAGCTAGTGGGCGCATCCACTGCGGAAACAAGTTGAGGATACTGCCAGTTCGAACCGCGCCTTCTATGTAATGGCCAATGTGCTTGAGGAAGTCCTCGTTGCCACCTGGAACATCGATCAGCATTTGCGCCACCGCACATTCACACACTCGATTCACTCACATAGCTCTGCACCGCAGAAGACACGGTTGGCTCCTCGACTGATGATACTGCCGCACGTCTCAAAGGCGGGGACTGTCCTCCATTCATGGTCGTCGTTGAGCTGCCATTGCTGAGCAAATCCGAGTGCAAGCTCAGCTTGGACGTCGGCCGTGATCAGCGGCAGCTTGCGCGTGAGCTGGTTCTTCACCACCCCGAGATGGAAAGGATTCCTCATGATATCGCTGTTCATCGTATACCTGAGAGCAATCAGCACGCTTGCGTTGTTACACTGACATTCTAGTCAACTCGCCTTGCGCCAAGCCAATCCGTCAGCACAATGTAGAGATTAACCTCCTCGTCAGGTTTCTGCAACAAGTCCCGTAACTTATCTGGCGGCAATAATACCAAGGGCTTACTCATGTATTGCGGAAGCGCCAGGAAGCCTTCTTTGGACTTCTCATAGCTGGCCATGACCATTGCGCGAGTTCCAAGGACGGACCTGAGCCCAGCCCGGATATCTGACAGCCATTCCTTCCTGTATCCCACCCATTCTTGCTTTCGAAGCCATCTTGCTTGAGCCGAGAAGTAGCTGAGGATGACTGATATGACCACGTACGCGAGGCATACACCAGCGGATGTCTTCAGCAGTACGCGGGGAGAGTGAGTGATGTCCAAGGATGAGAGCATATTGACTCAAAGACGTAGGACTTCGGGAAGATGCAAGAAGCATCATCTACAAATTTCAATACTCCGAGCACGCCTATATCTTTCAGACTTCGCTCAGCCTGCACGATTGTTCGAGAGCCTTTCACATTCGATCGTCACCACTTTGATCGAGAACAATTGGTAGCACCCTAACTGTGAGCCTCTGAAGTCAGTCCTTGCCACCTAAAGCAAGAGGCTTGACATCATGGCTGGGCGAGGAGTCAGGCGAAGCTGAGGTAGACCACTCATTATCTGAATCACATCAAAGCCGCCAGACAAAGCTGCGAAATCAGGTTCTGTATCAATGGCTGTGCGATAACAATGGACTGGTTCCATCGTGCACCTCGGTAGCGGTCTCATTCGACAGCCGCGTCAAAGAACACCACTTCGGATGAGCGTGCATTGCTATTTACAGCTCTTTGATGTGAGCTCTCGGACTGCGAGGCTACCGATGACACCAGAACAGGCTGGATCACGGGAAGTATCAGGTCAGCTCTTGGCAGCAGAGCAGCATTCTGGGATTTCCCTTCGTAGAAATCGCTACAGCACGCTTTGGATACTTGTCATTTGATCGCGATTCAATCAACGACAACGGCAAGGATTGAATACAACGCCAATGACAGTTGAAACTTGACTAACGTATTCAAAACCTTGACAAGGTACTTCGCGAAGAATGCTCTCCGGGTGCTCGGAAGTGTTACGGTAGGCAATCACGGACAAGCCTTGGCTCATCTGATGATGTGCCTGAACCATGCTGCCGGCTTACGTCCACTTTGCGCAGATGGGCATAGCCTTTGAGATGGAATATGATAGGTTCTGCTCGAGTGAGGCTCCCAAGAATGCATGCACTCCTGTACCGTATCGCAAGCCTCCGCTCGCTGCTCCCGAGAGCCTCATAGTCCTCCATCCAGTCAAGGGGAGCTCCGACGCAGCAACCCAAGCATGAAAACGTTGAATGATGCTCGCCATACTCGTTACAGCTCATGCTTGCCAAGACGGCTTGTTGCTTTGGGCCGCGGAGTCCACGGCCACCAGACAGTCTTCCTGGTCACAAGAACGACCAACCGGGCAGAGCCGAGAATGCGTGCGACACTCTCGCGTCGAAGAATATTTCTGGGTGGGCGGAGCAAGAGATCTCACCGGGTTCCGGGAGTACCCCAGACAAAGCTTCTATAACCGCCTATTCGCCCGTATCGAACCTGGCTGTCGATGAACTCTATGCCAGCATCTGCAGAACTC
The DNA here is from genome assembly GCA_001578225.1 of Pseudocercospora musae. NCBI lineage: Eukaryota > Fungi > Ascomycota > Dothideomycetes > Mycosphaerellales > Mycosphaerellaceae > Pseudocercospora > Pseudocercospora musae. The sequence continues at coordinate 4,865 of LFZO01000688.1, forward strand.
TGCACCAAAATGGCCAGAACGTGCTGCGGCCAAAATGTCGAAACGAGTCGCCATACGTCCATCTTGCTTCATGCCTGTCGTCAGCGTGCTTGTCATGCCGATTCGGGAAGCAAGGCCGCGGTGATTGCATGCCATGAGCCTTGACCCTGGCGAAGATGCCAATGCTACATTCTCGGCTTCTCGCATTCTGCTTGTGTCGGTGCATACGGAGGAGGTAATTTCGGGGCGAAGCACGATTGATGCTGGTATACAGAAGAGGATGGGCTTGTCGTGAGAGGCATATAAGAAGCCTTCGAATCCTCCTCCCGATAGATGAACTCATCCAACAAGCATCAGTAACAGCAACGGAAACATCAACCACTACTCAACAGCCTCGAATCAAGCATCACAATAAATCAACAAACAGCACATCAACACAACAATACCATCTACCTCAACACAATCCTCGAAAATGAAGTTCTCCGCAGCAGCCACCTTTGCCTTCCTGGCCTCTCTCACATCCGCTCTGCCCGCCAATAACCAACCAGACGGCCTCATCCCCGACTGGGCCCTCTCCCAAGCCCGCACCTTCGCAAACGCCCACTGGACCGAAGCCACCTTCCGCGTCGACATCAACGGCCAAGACTACTACTCCCCCGCCACCCAACCCACCACCATCAGCTGGGCCAACTACGCCGCCTACTGCCGCGCTTACGGCAACTACCTCTGCTCCCTCCGATACACCCAATACTGTGGCGGTCAACCCAACAACTTTGACCCTTACGCTCGACGACCGACCTACTGGCAAGATCCAAACTACTACAACGCTGTGGCCAATGCTTGGAGGAATCCCGCGGATTTCTATGGTGCGAGACGTGTTGATCCTTATACGGGTCAGGTGTTCAATGGGGGCCTGCAGACTTGTACGGTTGATGAGGAGTCTGGGGGTCAGACTTGTGTTGCTTAGGAGGAGAAGGTGTTGCTGTTGTTGCGGGGTAGTCGGGGACATCATTTTTGCATCTTGATGGCGCTCTTTTGGAAAAAAAAAACTTAATTAATTAATTCGAATGATGATGAGATTTCACGAATGGAAGGCATTGTGCTGCCTGCTTTCCAAACACGCTTTCGTATTCAGTTCCATGCCGCGTCCCGACATTGAAGGACGATAGATGGACAGCCTGATCTGGTTCATAGCAAGTGGCATGACCGGTACAAAACGATAGTTCCAGCGGCGCCCAGGCAGCCTCAGCGTTAACTGTGCTCGTGCGAACGCCCGCTATGTGAAGAGAAGTCGACCCACAAAGTGGTGGTCCACACCCTTGAAACCCGGGAGCCGAAATAGCTACTGCCAAGCAAACCTCTTCGTCTCTTCCTCCAACACCACACCACATCCATCTACGGCACTACAATGCATCACAGGATCTAATCAGATGACAGAATCTCACTGCGCCAAGATGCATGTTGGGATTGGAGGAGTATTTGTGGCGGAAGGAAGGGAGAAGATGTTCTTCTTCTTCTTCTCCTTCTTCTTATGGCGAAGCTCAAAAGTGTTGTATATCAGTCAGCATGCCAAGGTGACAGGGGATGATTCATGACAGGTGGCTTCTTTCAGGGGTTTGCACACTGATAAATTCAGCCAAGTGGTCTCTTCTTGTAGTTCATGCAATTCAATAGACAAGAAACCAATGTCTAGGTCTGTACCGATTATTTACAACAAAAAGGTCGGTGGGGGGTTTTTTTTCTGTACTTTTTCCTATCTCATTTTTTCATGAGCTCTGGTCAGCCTGAGATCGGATGGCGGCTGCGAGTTCTGAGCCGTCTCGAGATAGTGATAATGAGGAAGAATTGGTGCATAAGGATATGCAGCGTGGTGTGGAGGCTCTGGCTCAGGTTTGGCCGAAGTGGGCACTTTATGCGCTCGGTGACTCTTCCTACTTTGTACTGGAATAGAGCTGATGTCCGATAGGGTGTGGATCATCTACTTCATCGATGCGCTTGGAGGGCCCGTAGGTTGGACATTGGTGACGAGTGACTTCCAGCTCCATGGCCTCACTGCGATCAAGACCGTCGTGCCATCCCTGGTCGGCGGTCTGTTCCGGCTTCCTCTGGCGAAGATCATTGATATCTGGGGTCGTCCAGAAGGCCTGGCGCTCATGGTTCTGTTCATGACGCTAGGCTCCATCATGATGGCTGCCACCGACAGTGTGCAGATGTATTGCGCTGCCGAGGTCTTCAGTGTGACTGGGTGGGTGGAGGAAGAAGACAAATCCCGACGCGCAGAAGACATGTTGATGAATAGACAGCGGCAATGGGCGCAACTACATCTTGAGTGTCCTCCTCGCCGACACATCGCAGCTGAAGAATCGTAGCCTGATCCTCGCCTACATTGCCTCACCGTACATCATCACCACCTTTACCTACGGCTACTTCGCCGAGTCGATGCTGAACGGACCAGGCTGGCGATGGGCTTTCGGAATCTTCGCCATCCTCCACCCCGTGCTCAATGCTCCACTCTTCTTGCTGCTCGTGTTCAACCAGAACAAGGCCCTCAAGATGGGTCTCGTACCTGTCCGCGAAATTGGACGCTCGACGATGCAGTCGATCAAGTACTACCTGGTCGAGTTCGACATCTTCGGACTTTTCCTGATCGTTTCCGGTCCTGCCATCTTTCTCCTGCCATTCAGCTTGGACTCCTACCAAGGCGCCACTCTCGAAGAGCAATGGTCTTCAGCTCTGGTGGTGTCCATGATCGTGATCGGATTAGTCTTCATCATCGCGTTCGTGGTCTGGGAAGCCAAGTTCACGCCGGTCACATTCGTACCATATCATCTCCTCAGGGACCCAACTGTCGTGGGAGCCTTCATTCTGGCCGCAGTCCTGTTCGTTGAATTCTACATCTGGAACCCCTACTTCACGTCATTCCTCCAGGTGGTGCCCAACCTCGATCTCGTACGAGTCGGCTACATCAGTGGTATCTACAGCATGGGATCCTGCTTCTGGAGCTTTGGTGTTGGAGCCATCACTCGCTATACCGGCGACTACAAGTACCAGACCCTCCTCTTCGGAATGCCCATCACTATCCTCGGCGTTTCGCTCATGATCATCTTCCGACAACCCGACGTCAATATCGGTTACATCGTCATGTGCCATCTCTTCATTGCCTTTGGTGGTGGCGCGCTCGTCGTTGGACAACAAGTCGCCATCATGGCCGTAACAACTCATCAATACGTGGCAGTCGTTCTCGCCATCTTGGCAGTGGCTTCTTCGATCGGTGGTGCGATCGGTAGCACTATCGCCGGTGCCGAACGTTCCCTGCTGATCTCGCTCGACTTCTTCCCCCGGAGACTGTGGCCAACGCAACGACCATTGCAGGAGATATCGCCACTCAGCTCAGCTACCCTGTTGGTGACCGCCATCCAGCACTCCTGCGGAAATTCTCAGCGATACATGTTGATTGCTGCCACTGCCATTGCAGCTCTTGGCTTTCCGGACGTGGCTATTTGGAAGAACATCGATGTGAGGCAGAGGAAGCAAGTCAAGGGCAGGGTGTTCTAGAGTTGCATCGCATAATCATATGCAAGCATCCAAATTACTTTGTTTTTCTAAAAAAAAAAGGCTCAGACCATCAACTTTCGCAACCGCACGGAAATTCAACCAGCCTCCATCGCCCATCAATCGACATGTGTATACACGGCCAGATCGTGGAAAGAGGTTATTGACCTTGCTAATAACACCCAAAACAATTCGTCTACCAACCCGTCTCCGGTTCGCAAAGCGCTCAAAACCATAGTTACCCACGAGCCACCATTAAAAAAGGCGAATTTTTTTTCCTATATTTCTCATAGTAGCAATGTAAGCTTTATTGCGAGCGAAGCTCGCCTTGCAATAACAAGGGTACTACAGTGGCCAGAAATCACTCTCCGGATTTCGGAAGCTAAAGGTCTAATTAGCTGTAGAACTAGTCTACACGAACTAGTAGGTAAGACTCGAGCTCCGGCCTCCGAAGATAGCCTTAGGCAAGACAGCCTATACGCCTACAACGACGACTGCCTACAACGACGATAGAAAAAGAAAGCTTCGCGAATATCATCGTTAATAATAAAAAATTGCTGGCTCTAAGATATTTCTCCTTTCTTGTCCCATCCATCTACATATAGTTTCGAATATCCCTCAAACCAAGCGAACATAAGATCGTGACACCGCCAAAAGCAATACTAATCCAGTACGGCCACTGATAAGCCTTGGCAAAAGCCAATTGTAGGTTCGAAATGACGACGTCGTAGGCGACGTCTTTGTTCATGACGAGGGGACTGCTGGCGATGAAGTCTCGGAGTTGGTGGTATTGTGCTTGGCCGCCGAGGGTGAGGAGGGTGAAGAGGGTGGGGTAATCGCTAGTGATGCCAGCAGCGGCGACCTCGAAGCCGGCGGGGATGACGTATTGGGTAGAGAATTTGTGGTAGAAGACGTTGTAGTAAGCGGTGAAACCGATGGCGCCGCCGATGTAGCGGATGGAGAGGGTAATGGCGGTAACGGTGCCGATGAGTTCGGTAGGGCAGACGATTTGGGCGATGATGGAGCAGGGGATGATGACTGCTCCGACGCCGATGGAGGCGAGGGTGACGATGGCGTAGCCGGTAGGGTTGAGATTGTCGGTGCGAGCGACGGAGACGGCGCCGACGAAAGCGGTCATGAAGAGGGACCAGAAGATCATGAGGGCTTTGGTGCGGCCTTTGGTCACGCCGAACAGGACCAGGCTGAAGACGGCGCCGAAGATGATGCCGAAACCGATGGGGAGGGTGCGGATGCCGATTCCGAGGGGGTCGTTTCCGTACATGTTGTAGACTTGAGTGGGCCAGAAGAGCAGCATGACGAAGAAGTTGCCTCCGCTGAAGAAGGTCATGAGCAGGACTAGGATCATGGTTCGCTTGTCCTTTGCGAAGACACCCGCGGGACACATTGGGAATGGGGCGAACTTGAATTCCCAGACGAAGAAGGCGATGATGATGACGATTCCGAGGATGAATGGGACCAGGACGTGGACACTGCCCCACGAGTACTGAGCAGCTCCCCATTGCATGCCCATCATGAACAGGGTGATGCCGAAGGTGCTGAGAATGCCCCCGATGTAGTCGATCTCCTTGGCGATCTCCTTGGCGGGACGAGCGTGTGGAGACTTTGCTGGGTCGCGGTAGAAGAAGAGAACGAGGATCAGGCCGACGAAGTTCCAGACTCCCACGAGAAGACCGACCCATCTCCAGTTCGACATGCGAGCGATGAGCTGAGCCCAGAGCGGCGAGGGACAGAAGGGCAGAATGGTGAAGACGATGAATCCCACGTATGCACCACGCTTCTTGACCGGCACAATCTCCGAAGTTCCAGCCAGGGCAATCAGCTCGTTGAGACCAGCACCGAGACCGGAAATGACTTGGCCGCCGATGGCGATGTTGATGTCGTGCGCGGTAGAGACGACGATGGGACCGATGAGCAGACACACCTGTCCGAACGCTGCGACGTATTTCCGGCCGAAAATGTCTGACAACGCACCGACGAAGGGACACAGTGCGGAGTTGGGAATCAGATATCCGATAACCATCCACAGCCATCGGCCCCCTGCACCGCCGATTTCCGAGTAGATATCCGGAAGCACCGATCCGTAGAGGTAGAGGGGAATCTGCGAACCGACCCAGAGGAAGGACATGGCCAGGAGGGAGGTGAAGAGCGGCCAGCACATCTGGAATGCGTCAGTTGGGGCGTTGTGCATTCCCGCAGCGTCGAGCATACCTCGTGGTAGACGTTTGGGTCATCTCGATCATCGTACTCTGCCCTCGCTGCCTCTCCATGGTCGCCATAGCCAATCTTGGCCTCCATGGCGTGTACGTTTTCGATCATGTCGCGCGACCCTCCACTGCTATTGTCGGTCTCGCGAAATCCGGCTTCGGCGTGCTTTGTCTGGTCCGCCATATTGTCGTCGCTGCTGCTGCTGCTCGATGATGTGTACTTGGGTGGTTTCAGGACGACGAACCCATCGGACAAAGGCTGCTGCTGGGGGTGGACCGTGGCCAGCGCTATGTTATAGCGTCCAAACTGCCTCGGTGCTGTGTATTCGGCATGGTGTCACATGACACAGCATGGCGTCTGGATGCCCCAGAATTATGGTGGGTGCATTGTTTGTCCCCACGGAGAAGAAGCTTGATACTCGTGCGAGCCCGTGCCTCGGTCATGTCCCGTGACCTGTGTCCAATCACAGCGGCCATGTTGACGACCTACTTCTGCTTTGGGAAGCGTGTCCGGCGGTGAGACTTTGGGTGGCGTAGATGGATTGGGTTTGATCGTTTCTGCTTTGAGATGACCCCTCACTCCACTGCATCCACCTCTTTTTGCCAAGGTCTGAGAGCCATCTCGGCCTTTCACGCAGCAGCCTACATCCCATTGGAGGAATCGTTTCACTCTGCGACGACAGATCACTTGTACGGCGTGAAATGCACAGTCGAGTAGTGTGCTGGGTCTCGTGGAGCATCGATACAGTATAGAGAGATGGATATACATATCACGTTTGTGCAATAGGGTGACCGTGACCGACCACGTCTCGGTATTCTAGTGTACGAGTACGAGTCTTCGGCACTGAAATGCTTGATTGAAGACAAAGACAACTGCTCCCACCCCTACTGTACAAGGGATAAGAAGTGGCCGGCTTCCCGCCAGCGTCGTTCGTATCGCGAAGCCTTCCTTCTCCATCATTTGTGTGTGGCGCGGTCCAATCCTGCTCGAACATACGTAAGGCAGCTCCGGTGGCGCCGGAATGTGCCTCGCAGCTACTTCGTAAGATCCAAAAGAATGCCTCGGAGGCCCCAGAGTTTTCCCAGAAAATAGCGAGAGAGCCGAAGAGACCATGAGGGGTGCTGGCACAGTGTAGAATTGGTATGCAGTCCGAACGAGGCACTGGAGAGATAAGAGATATGAGACAAAGGGATAGAGCGGACATGATGAGTTCTGTGAAGCCTCACCAATGTCACCGATATCCAGACCATACCTATCCCAGAAAGGCCAGCCGCTCGTGGCCGCCAGTCCTTGCCGCGGAACCATCATGACTGTCGGGAACGACATCGTCACTTACTCACCGTGACGGGCGCCATCCTACTGTCTTTGTTCGCCATGCGGTCGTACCAATACTTGAGCTCGTCCCTGCACTGTGCCTTCTCGGCAGGAGTCGCGCTGTGCTCATGGTAGTGACAAAGATCTGTTCGCCAGTTTGGCTGCGCTCGGTGGCTGTGCTTGGCCTTTCGCAGCATAGCCCGGACCAGTCCAGCGTTGAACTCGGAAGGAAATCCATCCAAGTTCTCGAGACCGTCAAGGTCTTCGGTCCAGCACCAGGCGGCTTCGTCGATGAGGAAGTGGCACAAGGGCGAGTCGGACGGTAAAGAGGAGAAGGCGACGGCGACGACATCTGGGTCAGCGGACATGAACGAACACCCGTCTTCGCGCATTTGTGCCAAGAAGTTCATGATGTCGTTCTTCAGATTCGGAATGCCCCGGCGGTCCGCGAATGTGTAGAGGTCCACGAGTGATCGCTGCGTCCGCGCAGCGATACCCAGCGAGGCCAAGACATCTTCTTCGTCCTCGTTTCCGTCGCCGCTGTCATGCTTCGCAGCATCCCTAGGATCATTGAGCGAGGGCGCCTGCAGGCCAGGTGTGAGCTGGGTGTCGCCAAGTCTCGCCAGCTCCTTGGTGACTTGAAATTGATATCCTGCGTACTTGATGTGGTCATCTAGTGAAGGTGATGGAACCACGCCGGTGTACAGCCAAACCAGGAAAAGGGAGAAAACTTTCACCGACTCTTCCTTGAGCTCGACTCGGTTTCGTTGAGTTTCGATGAACCCTCCCTCGAAGGCGCCTGCGAAGTAGCTGGACTCCTGGCAAATCAACCCTTTGTGCACAGTGAAGCGGAGCTTTTCCTCGCCGATATCGACAAGTCCAACGTCACGACAAAGATTACTGTTCTGAGTTAGCCAGAGTCTTCGAGAAGCGCACATGCTAGCCTACTGATTCTCTGCGCTGGACACCCGCCGCTTGCTTCCCTCCAGCTTCTTAATGCACGCCTGGCGATCTTCGTTCGTCTTGTGCACGTGGGCTAGGCAGATCTGACGCCGATATCCAGTCACGTATCCCGCGATAAACCTAGAGCTAGCTTTTGCCACGACAGATTTAAAGACGGAGTCACTGTATGAGCGCGGGAAGTCATGCAAACTGCCAGAGATATCGCCAACTCTCACGCTGGCTACTGCTTCAGCCACCAGAGCATTATGGAGACGCTTCTGTGCATCGCCAGAGACCATATCTGCCACGCTTTGGATGGCGTTTTTGGATGTGCTGCGGAGATTCTGCTCGTTCTGCAGCATGAGGGTCGTGACTGCAAGGTTGGCAAGCTCGTGGATATCGAAGATCACAGCAAATCGATACAGCAGGACGAGCTCGAGGTCCTCGATTTCCGAGCTTGGGTCAGCGCTTTCTGCGAGGTCCTCAGATTCCGAGCTTGGGTCAGCGCTTTCTGCGACGAGACGAACGTCGTTTCTGTCGACTCCGCCATGCTGCCACTGATCTTGGCTGGAGAGTGGGATGAGCTCACGCTGGTATATCCAGCTATGGAATAGTCGGAACGTGGAGGACCGAATTTGAGGGAGGGAAATGGGCTCCACTGAAGTCGTTCGTTCAGAGTCGCCGTGTAGAACAACAGGCTTTACGACTCGGTTGAAGAACTGTGGACTCTGAAACTCAAGCAGCTTGGTATGGATGGTGAACTGGACCTTTTCGTCGCCGACCTCGAAGTGTGAAGCAAAGAGGTATGTCTCGCTGTCTGGTTGTCAGCCTGCGTATCGACCACCCATTGTGAGACGTACAAAACCGTGCCCGGGAAGCAGAAGTTCGCGCATTCGAGAGCGATTTCAGTGATGGAGGTGAGTTTCTGGATCTTGGCCTCGAGCGCTGAAGTAGTTTCGATGGGGCTTCGCGGTGTGCCGCCTGCGGGTTTGGCAGAAGTCTGACTGGCAAAGACAAACGGCGTGGACTGGGCGGTTGTGACTCCGAAATTGAACATCGCCTGGCCCTGGTCGGCGTTGATGTTGCTGCCGCCGCCAGACATGACTCCGCCTAACGCTGCGCCTCGCAGTGGTACCGCTGCGATGACTTTGAGTGTTGTGGTTCAAGTACAAGTGCAAGCGAGCTGCTTAGAGAATGTTTGAGGTCAAACTTACTACAGTATTCGCGGGGGCGGCGGAAGGTCGGCGGCTGTCAGGGAACAACAAGGATGGTAACAGCAATGCATGTCTTGATTGACTACCTACGCATCTGTATTGTATACATATATTCTCCGTTGGGTATTCAATCTTCCTTCTTCGCAGCCTCCGCCTCAGCCTTAGTGTGCTGCTTCGCAAGCCTGTTCGACTCCGCCTCCAACTTCTTGGTCTTGCCAGTGATTTCTGGCGAGTATGGGTTGGCAGCTGGGTATGGCTTCTCGAGAACAGCGTTGTTCGTGTGTATAACCTCCTTCACAATCTTGCCGAGATCCTTCTTGGACATCCATACATCTCGCTTCTCCTCGAGTGCGGTCAGGAGTTTGTTACCAGCGACGACGGGCTGAGTGTCATGTGTTAGCTTGAACTGTCACAGAAGATTCAGGCTCATGCTTACAGTGTCCGCAGCATTCTTAAGCTCTAGTTGAGCTCCCTCGTCATCGAAGTCGGGAATGTCAGATGGTGCACCCTCAGCAGCCTTGACGACCTCGTCCCGCTTCCCCTCGATCTCCTGCAACCCAGTATCAGCACGTGAGTTCCTCGTGTGACAGAGTTGAGCTCTGTACCTTGTAGGGCCCGTGCAGGTCATCGCCTTCATTCGCGGCCTCAATCAGCTGCGTGATGGAATGTGTCGCCTCGGCGACAGTCTTGAAGAGTTCTTCCCACTTTTCGGCCATTTTGGAGATTTACGATAGTGACTGAAGGAGGAATTGGACAGATGAATAGGACAGGATCTCGATATGAGGATTGTGTGCGTCTGGATTCGTCCAAAGCAGGGCATCGCGTCAGGGAGGGGTATATGCAGGTTGATCTCACAAGGTGACGATCTTCGGGACCCAGCCAAGATTGAGTTTGGTCTTATGCAGGACTGCAAGTTATACCATTGATTGGTGCAAAGCTGTGCAGCTGTCGTGTCTTCGATGACGATGATAGTACTTTGCGTGCAACTGGACGGCCGTTGCGCAGGCGACACTGTAACGTTTGTGACAGCAGAGTATAGTCAATGGCACTGACCAAGAGACATCACGCCAGGGACCTAGGCCAATCTACGCATCAGACTGTGTCCAAGCACTCAGTTGACCAGATCACAATGCCTGTTGATCTCGCAAAGCGTCCTCGCACGACCTGGGACGGGCGTAGAACACGGCAGCAACACCGCAGAAACCAAGAGGCTTGGTTCCAGGCTTAATGAGATTGTGTATATCATCCTGCGAAGACAAGGTCTCAGCATCCTTCCCCTTCCCTTCCCATATGGGCCAATGAAGACGAACTACAATCTTCCGTCAGAGGCCAGGCGAGGAGTGATCATCTGTGCATGCGCTGAGAGATAACACGCAATGCTGCTCAGATCTGTGCTTTCCACGCTCTTGTCCATGTCTCTTTTGACCAGGTTTTCATGAGGCCATTCCACCACCATTCTCTCAATCTTAGAGCAACTCTAGTAAAGTTGTAACGAGGTCGCTCTATCGATGACGCAGAGGCAGGATCGTCTGCAAAGCGGAGGTCGCACCGTGGTGGGTTTTGTCATCTATCGATCCTGAACGATGCATGAAGGGTGGGAGTCGCGAACGTGAGTCTCGAAGATCTCAACTTAGAAGCATGTCAAAAGGACCTTGGGAGTAGGACTTGTTGGACATAGCGCCCGTGTACGGTCAGAGGTCGAGAGCAGCGCAAGGGGACATTATCGACACCACAGCTCCCATATGTATATTCACCCTCCCATATCGATGCCACAGTTTCTGCTTCTGCTTCTCATTGCTTCTCCCGCCTGACCTGTCGTTGCTATGCCGGCTGGGTTGTCTTCGGCCCGAGAACAACGTGTTCGGGGCACTCCTTGTCTCCCCATGGCATCTCCACAATCTCCGCTCTCATGGTCCGACTTCCTTGCTGCACAGTCCTTGGTGATAGTGGAGGAGATCAAGATGTCGGAAGGTTGATCGAATGCAGACGGGACTTGTGCAGACACGGTTGGGAGCGCCGAGATGGCGCCGCAAGACTGGCGGAGAACCCATCATTCTCCGCCTCGGCGACTTCGAGATGTTCTTCTTCGATCTTATATCGAGCCGTCACATCAGCAAGCTGGGAATGTGGTCAGGGAACACTAGATGTTCTCAACCCGGGCAGTACCGTGGCACGATTCTGCTGTGACCTGATACTCTACTGTACTGAGACACAGCAGATTAGCTGCAAACTACGACCAATCACACTGGCCCTTGCTGAGCAGCACTACTCTGTTCCTGAGAAGCCAAGACTACCAAGATCGCTGCCAGAGAAGTCCCATGACATGGTGGCACCGTGGCACAGCGTGGTCAATGTCGCCATCCTCCACATCCCGGCTTCTCCGCAAAGGTTCTCACTCTTGCGGAGTCAATTGCCGACAATGGCCCTGAACATACCGGCGAGAAGGTATATAATATGCTGAACGTCTGCTCACCACGTGGCGTGATTGGGTCAGGCCAGGTCGTAGCTGGGAAGCAGAATCATGAAGTCGTTTGTTGGAGCTTCATTGATCGCCTCTTTGGCTGGTTTGGTTGCAGGGCAGGATGGTATCACTCACATTGAAGCTATGCTTGAGGACGATGTGCTGACAGTGGCCAAGCAATCACTGCCAATGGATCGAACTTCACATTGACCGCCAAGGGCGCCTCATACCTCTTCCACGCCGACCCAGAGACTGGGGACTTGGTTTCAGATCATTTCGGAGGACCGACCGACGACTTCACACGGCCTACCTGGGTCAGCACCCAAGGATGGGTGGATGGATTCGGCATCACTCGAAGAGAGTTCCCAGACGTGGGCCGCAGTGATTTCCGACTTCCTGCAATTCACATCAAGCACGCCGATGGAGACACCCTCTCGGCCTTCATGTACCAGTCTCACGAGATTATCCAAGGCAAGCCAGCACTGCCTGGACTTCCAGCTACATATGGCAACGAAAGCAGCGTCTCGACCCTTCTCGTCACACTCTATGACAACTACTCGGACGTGACTGCTGTTCTCTCGTACTCTGTCTTCCCCGAGTACAACGCCATCGCACGAAGCTTTCAAATTCACAACAATGGGACCGCCAATATCACCATCGAGCACGCAGCATCCTTCAGTCTCGATCTGCCAAATCTGGACCTTGACATGATCGAGTTGCAAGGCGACTGGTCTCACGAGATGAACCGTGTTCTCCGCAAGGTCGACTTTGGCGAGACCAGCTTCCGCAGTACTACCGGATACTCGTCCCACCTCCACAACCCATTCTTTGCATTGGTCGATCCATCCACCACCGAGAGTGCTGGAGATGCTTGGGGCTTCAACCTGATCTATACAGGAAGTTTCGCAGCCACCGCTGAACGTTTCTCTACCGGATTCATTCGTGTCCTTCTCGGCTTGAACCCCCTCCACAGCAGTATTGGAGTTGCGCCAGGTGGCACCTTCACCTCACCAGAGGCTGTTGCAATCTACTCTTCAGAAGGTGTTGGTGGCATGTCTCGATCGTTCCACGATCTGTACAAGAACCACCTTTCCCGCTCCCACTACACCCACGAAACACGACCAGTCCTGCTCAACTCGTGGGAGGGTCTTGGGGCCACCATCAACGAGACCAGTCTTGTCCAACTTGCAGGCGAAGCTGATGAGATTGGCATTAGACTCCTCGTTGCCGACGATGGCTGGTTTGGCGTCAAGTACCCTCGCGATAACGACTCCCAGGGCCTCGGCGACTGGACACCAAACCCGGTCAAATTCCCAGATGGACTCGGCACTACTGTGGCGGAAATCAACAACTATACCACCACCGGCACAGGTCCATACGGGGGCCAACCACTCAAATTCGGTATCTGGGTCGAGCCAGAAATGGTCAATCCCAACTCGACCCTCTACCACGAACACCCGGAGTGGGTCATGGGCGGCACGACCAAACTCAAGGACAACCTCTCTCTCACGCGCCACCAACTCGTCCTCAACGTCGGCCTGGTCGAGGTGCAAGACTTCATCATCAACTTCGTCTCCAACCTCATCGACACCGTCAACATCCAATACATAAAATGGGACAACAATCGCGGAATCCACGAGATGCCTTACCCAGCCGCGGACCATCAATACATTCTCGGTCTCTACCGCGTCATCGACACCTTGACCACAAAATACCCGGACGTCCTCTGGGAAGGCTGTGCTTCGGGAGGTGGACGCTTCGACGCAGGTCTCCTGCACTACTGGCCCCAATCCTGGACTTCAGACAACACGGACGGATCTGATCGTCTCACAATCCAACTGGGAACTTCCCTCGCCTACCCACCTTCAGCGATGGGCTGCCACGTCTCTGCCGTCCCCAACGGTCTCAGTCACCGAAACATCTCAATCGAATACCGTGCTCATGTAGCACTGATGTGCGGATCTTTCGGTTTCGAACTCAACCCATCAGAATTGTCGGCCGAAGAATCCGCCGCCATCCCCTCCATCATGGATCTCGCAGATCGCATCAACCCCATCGTCATCTCCGGAGATTTCTACCGCCTCGCTCTTCCAGATCATCACTACAACTGGCCCGCAGTACAATTCGTCGCGAAGAACGCGTCCCAGAGCGTGGTGCTTGCATTCCAGCAACAAGCCATGATCAAGCCGGTCAATCCTCCTCTCAAATTACAAGGACTGGATCCTGAGGCCAGGTATTGGAACGATTTGGACAATGTCACGTATTCTGGAAAGACGTATATGAATTCGGGGATCAATATACATTTCCCGACGGCCGATTATCAGAGTAAGGTCATATGGTTGCAAAAGCAATAGATAGATAGCCATTACGATTCGGAAGAAATCAAAAATCATCCTCTCACCATGTCCAAAATCTCCATCACATCCTCCTTGGTCCTCAAAGCTCTCGGATTCGTCCCACACCATTGATCCTGCAGCGCATTCTCCGCCAACACATTCAATGTCTCCTCTTCGATTCCGACTTCTTTCAAACTCCTCGGCATACCCAGTCCTCGAATGTAAACATCCAAAACTTCACTCAGACTCGCCTCGTCCTTTTCTTGCAGTCCATTCCGCAAATCTCTCGCAACCTCCCCGTCTTCCCAAAACACTTCCACCACCTTCCCCTGCCTCTCCGAATTCACGCCCTCGTTGTACCTACAGACCGCGGGCAACAAAACACAACTCGTCTCCCCATGTCCCACGCCCAAGGGACCCAATTGATGTCCTATCCCATGACTCGCACCCATGGGAGTTCCGAATTGGAATATGACGTTCATGGCTTCGATGACGCCGATTTGACAGTCGTGTCGAGCCTGGAGATCGGATTTTTGGGCTTTGCATCGACGTAATCCTGGCACGAGGAGTCGGAGACCGGAGAGAGCTGCGGTATCGGATTCTGGAGTCGATTGGAGGGAGCAGAGACCTTCGATGCAGTGATCGATTGCGCGGATGCCGGATTGTAGCCAGATGGAGTCGGGAGTTGTGGTTGTCAGTTCTGGGTCGAGGATGACGAGGGCGGGACCGATGCAGGGATGTCCGAAGCCGTATTTTATGGGCTTGTGGTCATCGTCTCGTGTTCCGCCTCCGAGGAAGGAGTACTCTCCACCGGACAAAGAAGTCGGGATCGAGATGATGGGGATCTTTGGGGGGTGGAGATCGGGACGTTTCCTGGACCAATCCGGCCCCGAATGCAAAGAATTTAAATCCTCAAAGGTTTTCGCGGCGTTGGCGATTGCCAGGGAGATGATTTTTGCGCCGTCTGTAAGACTTCCTCCGCCGAGAGTTATGAGGAGGTCGGCGTGCAGAGATGAAGCTTCGGCGGAGATGGAGAGGATTTCGGACCAGAGGGTATGAGGTTTCATGCCATGTCTTGTGCCCACGAGTTTGTCGCCGAGAGCATCTTGGAGGTGTTTGACGTGGAGGGTGTTTCTGGAGAGGGATGCTGAGGCTATGAGGTAGACTCGGGAGGCTTGGAAGGTGGCTGCTATGTGCTTTTTGCAGGCGATGTGGAAGGGGAGGTGGTAGGAGATGTGTGGGTAGCCGGTTGAGTTGGCGGGGCGGTAGACTTCGCCGTCTGCGCCTGCTGTGGAATGAAGTGTGTAGTCCATTGTACATCGTCGAGAGACACGGATGAGATGCAGTGAGATGGAGGTTGAAGGTACCTACTACGTACTTTTCTACCCCGCAGCGGCCATGTGGTTGTGTATGCATGCCGTGGATGGTATGCGAGCGAGTGTACCTGATCTGGGTCGTGCTGCATACCAACATCGCCCAAGTGCGTGGATGTTTGTGCATTTGATGCGCGAGCGAAGATCATGGCTGTCCCGGATGTGCCATCGCCTTACCCTCTGCAGCTCAAAACGGTCTTATGCTGGGCATCTTTCGCCTTTGACACTCTCTCATTCTGCTATCGCCACATCCTTTAGTGGGTACAGGGAGATATCCCGAGGGTGTAGGTTGGCGCTCGACTACGTGGAGGATGAGTGTGCGGTGCAAGGCTAGAGGCTCGACTAGTTGTGCGCCGAACAATGTAGCGGCAGTGGTGAGGCGAGTCAATCTGGGGGCGAAAGGCTTCTGGCTACCAGCGACTCGAACCTCGGCGGTCAATGTGCGAGAAAGTTGTATCGCTTTGATCAATGGCAAGAAGAGCAGACGAGGATAGCATAGCGTTGGTAAAGGTCAAGGTGAAGGTGAAGGCGAAGGCTAGGAGCAACCCTTGCACGGGTGTCTTGGGACGGAGCTATATACGTAAATGTGTTAAATGGACCCTTGGGCCTTTACTTTACTTCTATCCCTACGTAGTTTCAGCTGACCCGACCGCGCTAAACGCGGGACTGACCGCGCTAAAGCTCACCTGACCGCGCTAAAGCTTACCTAACCGCGCTAATCAAAGTCTAACTCCGCTTTTAAACCTAACTCTATCTCTTATACCCTACTACCCCTACTACCCTACTACTACTATTCGAAGTAAACTACTATCTTATTCGAATCAATCTAGCACTTCATTCGAATTATCTCTACCTATTCGAATTAATAATAAAATAGCCTTAGTAGGTAGTAGTAACTCTATTTAAGGCTATTACAATATCTAGGCCTTTAAGGACTACCGGCCCTTCTACCTCTATCTTCGATATATTAAGGCTTACAAAAATGCTAAACTACTAGTATTCGAAATAGTATAACTCGAATTAATCTACTCTCTAACTCGAATTACCTACTAATCTAATTCGAATAGGAAGTATACAAATCTAAGAATAATGTAGGCAAGGTCTTTAATTAAATTATAGTAAAGGTCTATTAAGGGGAGATAAGATATAGGCTTAATAGCTATAAGGTATAGTTCGAATTAGTATCCTAGTTTATTCGAATATAATTACTAACCGATTCGAATTAGAAACGATTCTACGTTCGCTAGGCCTTAGTAAAGTATATTCGCAATAATTATAAAGAGTTAGCTAGTTAGGATACGCTATTAGTCGATAAGAAATTTATAAAGTCGGAGATAGAGTAGCTCTATTTTATAGAGGAAGAGAAGATAGGTATAAGAAAGGGCAAAATTAATAAAGCTAAAAGTACGTAATTCGAATTAGGTATCCTATTTATTCGAATTAATAACTAATCTAATTCGAATTACAGAATTCTATAAGAAGATTGCCTAGAAGAAGTTAGAGGAGTATACTCGTAAGGCTATAGCCTAGAGTACTTTCCTTACTAGCCTTACTAAAGATGTAGCTCTAACGTTAGTTAACTCGAATTAAGTTCTAACGTTATTCGAATCTAGTACTAATCTCATTCGAATTATAGGCTAACAATCCTAAAAAAATCCAAAGCCTCCCCTTCTAGTATCCGCAAGAGAGGCACTCCTACTAAGAAGGAGTCAAAGTACGTGTTTTTAAAGCTAATTCGAATTAGCTATATCTTTTATACGAGTACTTCTACTAACTAATTCGAATTAGGGGCGTTTCTCGCTAGCTAATAGGCAAGGGTAAGGGCAAAGGAAATACTACGCCTTCGGGTCGGAAGCTCTCTAGTAAGAGTTAGCTCTCTTCTCCTATAGTTATAGAGGATAATAATAATAATGAGAGTATAGAGCTACTTTAATTCGAACTATATAATCTCCTTATTCGAATCCATCTATAGCTTGATTCGAATAAGCTTATACGACCTATAGATAGTAACTAGAACTCGGACTCCT
>LFZO01000689.1:0-22239 GCA_001578225.1 Pseudocercospora musae
TAGTATTAGTAGGTAGCTAGGCTAGTAGTATCCTAGATCGAATCCTAGATCGAAGGAGAGGAGTAGAAGTCGACTTACTAGTTACTTATAGTATAGCTAGATACTATAGCGAATTATCGCGAAGGCGTTAGGTAGGACTATAGTATAGATAGGTCGAATCTAGTAGATAGATTATATAGACTACGATACGCGATTTTAGTACTTCTATAAGGCTATAGCTTAGTAGAGTACTCGATATTACTTAAAATTAAAGAATAAGGTTCTTTTTATAATTATATAGTAATAAGATATAGCGGATTTTAAGATTTCTATATATAAAGAGTATAATCGCTATTCGTATTCTATCTATTCTCCTAATAGATTATATAGCCTCTATAAAATCCGATAGAACTAGATTAGATAAAAAATAAAGGATATATAGTAGTCTATATAGGAGGTTATTTAGGAAGCGTCGGGGTTAATTAGTACTACTATAGAAACTAGTAACTCTATTACGGAATACGTATAATACAATTATATAAGTATATATATACCTAGTTTTTCGTCTAATTAGAGATAGCGATTAGAGAAGGTATTACTTATCGAGATTCGTAGAAACTATCGCCTACTAATTAATGCTAAGCTAACTACTAATCAATTAGTAGCTACTAGAAACGGCTAGGAACGGCTCGTTTCCCTACGCTAACGAAGCGCTAGTATTATAAAGTCCTCCTTGTACACGTTCATAATCAATGCCGTACACTTTATATTTATATAAACTACGAGTAGTACTTCTTCGACCTACGATCTAGCTACCTCAACAAATCCCTACCGATATACAGCTACACTGTCTACTACATCTCCCTACCCAACGAGGTATGCCATTCGCGATACTTAGAACTTTCCACTCGCTATTAGTCAATGGCTTCGGTGAGCGACGACCTTGGGGTTTGACTGCCCAATAACAGATGCCATGTTCATATCAGAGCTCGGAAACCCTGCCTTTCGAACTTGACATGCGCCGGGCTGCTGATTGAAATTGTGGAAGGATAGCATCTCATTCTGTGGGACGACCTAAGCCACCTTTCCGGAACCTTGGAAATGGAGTTGCATAGGGTTATGTCAAGGTCGTCTCTCTGCTGCTGCTGCTGCCTGTCGTGTGAGATTCAGGACAGATGGTGACCCCCTTTCTTCGATCGACATGCCAGGCATCCAAATATGTGTGTGCCTCACACAGGTTTTGTCATCGAGATCACTCTTTCTTCTCTCTCGAACAGTGCCACCTCTTCTGTTTCTGCACAGACTCAATTTGGAGCTGCTAGACGGGCAGACCCGAGATGACGAGCAGCGAGACCGCCATTCGCATCCAAAGCGCCGAGACCATTCCCTTTTCGCTGGGGCCGTGCTTGTTAGAGGCTGCAAGAAATGTAACTAGGCGGGACTTGAGTGTCTCATGGTCATTGCATTACTAGTATACCGAGAGGATTTTCACATAAGCTTGTTGAGGGGGCAGCGATCATTGTGGCTGCTGGGAGCAGAGATAGCTTCAAAATCGTACGAGTCATAGTCGATCCGAATCGTTTATAGAGTATCCCGATCTTGTTCTCGCGGACGGCGGTTCAGTGCGGCATTGATACGAACGTCGTCAGAAGCAGGAGACAGGCGGATTTCAACAAGGGCTCGTAGAGAGACGCAAGCACTACAACAGGTTGTCGTTCCAAGACCGTCTGTCGCTGGTGGTGGCCCAGATTTTGCGATGGCAGTCGGAATGTCTGGACGGAGGTCGGCGTTGCTAGACCTGGGAATGAGAGCGATCTTGGCCGCTACCAGTCTGAGCCATGTCGACCACATCATAATGGCTCCGCACAGCGAGCAGGCGACAAATTTGGTTGGACGGACATCAGTATCGGCGCAGTTTGTCTCGAGAGCAATTCAATCAACAGCGACTCCGGATTGTCGCTGCCATTTTTTGCTGAGCGGCGAATGCATATAATCAATTTCATCTTTACCGGAGAATCGTGTCGAGCACGTTGAAAGCTAGACATGCTTATTGAGCATGAGCAGGGAAGCCTCCAGCTAAAACCATTGCCTAGGCTGGAACATAACACATGCCGCAAGCACATTCTATGGTCTATGGTGGTCGAAGTTGGTTGGCCGACCAAGCTGAACATGTCCAATGATATGATGCACCGAGGAAGAATGTATGGTGTGAAGGTGGATGTCTTGCACTTATTCCCAATGGTGCTGCTGCAAAGTAGGCAGTCTCCGAAGACAGTCGTTGCACAGGTGTCTACCGGAACTGCTGCATCAGTGAGTCGAGAAATGTGCGCCGTGCGACAAGAAGTAAGCCAGTGCGAGGAAATACACCTATCCCGGGTGTTACCTGCAGCCGGTCTCGAGATGCGAGAGCGTAGGTGTCTACATCAGAGCATTAGTCAGCTCCGCCTTCCGTCCAAAGCATATCGGAGATACGTACCAAGAGCGAATCCTCATTCAACCCATGAATGTTCCTCGGCTGCTCGGCCAGGCACCTCCCGAGCACGAACACGGCCTCACGAAATGATTGATTGGTATGCTGATCAAGTACTGCCTTCAAAGCACCGTGAATTCTTTCCAGTCCTGGTCAAGAACGGCCGTGTCTGGCACCCGAAGACATGCGCATACCTTACCAGCGCTTTCACCAACCGGCCACTACTCTTTGGCGCCACGGTGTGACATGACATTGAAAGATTGGAACGCATCGTGCGTGACCACCCAAAAGGCCGAGACAACCCATGCTAGCCCCAAAGATCGTGCTTGCATACCAAGTACTCGGAATCCGGACGTGGCAGCTCAAGCGCGCATATCGATCGTCTTCCCTTGCGATTGTAGCTTGCCTCGTAGCTGAACACCAAGAGAGTTTCTCAAACCGGCTTCTCTGGTTGGTGCCCCACCATGGAATCTCCAACGCCATCTCGGGCCGAGCAGTTCGGGTTGATAGACACCGTGTATCTGGTCAAGAAGGAAGTCCGCCATTGCTCTGTGCCATGCCTACGATGGGGATGGTATGCCAAGGGACCTCACTCCCCATTTCTTCCTCATAATCCCCAGAGGCACAACACAGAAATCAAACCAACCTGGCTGGGAGGATCATGCGCCAACCCCCATACCTTCAACTGCTACAAAAAACCCTGGAATCTTCAGAATTCCCCACAGGCACGCCTCCTCCACTGCACTTCTCTTCATCGTGACCGTATCGTTACGCGTCCGTGCCGCAGCAACAAGTGCAACTTCGAAGGTCTCTTTCAAAGCTTCGATTACGGCATTCCGGAGTTTGTTGTCAATACCTCCTCTCTCACGTTAATCCAGATCCAGAATCTAGAAGTAGCGGCGTCGTCATTGTCTTTTGCTTTGTTCTTCTTCTTTGGCTCCGTGTCAGGAAAGGGACAGAATCGTGGGGAGATGCGAAAGTCCTAATGGGAACTCTGTTTCTTCTCCAAATGCCAAGTATCCCTAGGTTTTCGAAATGCGGTTTTCTTGCAAGTAATATGACGGCGACGGAGGAAGGATTGCTTTTCTTCGCTGAACGAGAATGGAGAATCATAGGAGGGGTCGGACCAGCCATCATGAACCGGTGGGGTTTGGGGAGCTGGGCTGGGCTGGCGGAAGTGATATATTCAGTGGCCTGGTACGTTCACTCCAGAGGCTGCCAGTAGTAATGCCAGGACATGGATGAAGATGACGACTACAAGACGCAGAATACCGGCAGTGAAAAAGGCTTGCGCAGGCGAGGGAGGCATCTTGAGGAACTCTCGCTTCCGCCGGACGAGGTACCAGCTCTGGGAAGGAAGGGCCGCGGACTGTCTGGCGATGGTGGTGGTGCACCTTGGTACCGTGTTGGAGAGATATCTGCGAGGATTTTCAGTCCCGCCATGGCCGTCATGAGGAAAGGCGGGACTTGTTCGTGGGTATAGAGCGAGCACTGTTAGTCGTCCGACTCCAGTGGAAGTCCGATTGCATGTAGACAACGTCCGCTCACATCGCTCGCCAGAGGCCCAAATCAATGTAAAGACTCACAGGATGTGGCTGCGAAGAGAGATATGGAATTGTAAATAGGGAGCTGTAGTAGGACATACTCAAACATTGTCCATCCGGAGATGACAGGCGCAGCTCTCCACATGGACTTCTAGATCTGCAATTGAATGAAAAGCCGAGATGACGACTGCAACGAAGTCCTTGGCCGGCAGGTCTGATCATGTCTTCGCGTGTTGTCATGTCCAAGGACGCTTGTCCGCTTGACCTCGTGCTTCATGCTGCATCTCGGGATATTCAGATGACCTTCTTGTCCTGAAAGCAGGCGGATGCTTGGCGGCTGGGTGTGGAGGTGAGAATTGGTCGCGAAATCACACGTCCCCTCTTCTCTTGGCCGCCCCTCCCCGATCCAACTCTCTGTCGATATCCAATGCCAGCGTTCGGCGACCTTCGCACTGTGACAGAACGTGAAGGTCGGCTTTGCTATTGCTACCTCTACAGGCATTCTCATGGACTGGTTGGGCATCGAGCGTGTGCTCGAGTGTGTGCAGTTGCTCTTCCCGGTTATCTTCCTCTTGATCTGGGACCATATATGCAGGCGGCGAGTCGGGAACATCCGAAGCGGGCGTCCGAGCGCCGTCGTCGTCAGGGTCATAGGATGATTGCACGTGATCCAGCGGTAGAGAAAGTGTTGGTGGGCGTGTATATTTCCAGTCTCGATATTTCTCGCGCGCGCGCGGCGGTGTCGAGCCCGGAGCATAGGCGTCGGCCAGCTCGGCGCCGTATTTTGTTACACGGCAAGCATGTCGAACGCGCGCGAAGTCGGCTTCTCGCTGCTTGTGTCGGGTAATGTTGTCGATGTAGGCTTGCATAACGCGACGGCCGAAGTTGGGGTCGATTGCAGTAAAACGTGGGTATGAGGGACTGCGGCTCGCAGGAGGCGAAGGGGATGAAGGCGAGGGTGAGCGCGAATGCGAAGGCGGTGGCATAGAAGGGAGTTGTGAATCATGCGTGTCCGTGTCGGTACCGGTCCTGGTCGGCGGTGTGGTTGCAGGAGTGTCGATGAGCACACGCACACGCCGCACACGCTTCCGCGGTCGCGAGCTGTCGTTGTCGTCAGGCTTTAGGATTGTCGGGGATAGCGGAGGTGTGAGAGCGGGAGTAGGAGTTGGAGAGCAGCTTCGACGGCGCTTCCCAAACGTCGTCGCCGCGGTGATGGTGGCGGCGGTGGTGCATGTGGAGGTTCTGGCGGCGCTCGTTGTGCATAGTGGTATCGACATGGCAATGGTGATGGCGGTGGCGATGGCGATGGCGATGGCGATGGCGATGATGGCCTGCTTCCTGTGTCTTGCCGGATGCTTGGTGCGTGCTTGGATCTCGGAGTCCGGAGCGGCCCGGGCCGCCCTCCCTTTCCTTGGCCAACACAGACACACAGACACAGACACAGACACAGACACACCACACGGCTCGCGCATCAATGCAGGCTCGAGGTGTGCGATGATGCTCAATCGAGATGCAGACACAACCGCAGATGCCGCTGTGCAACAAGATGCTGACGCTGACCCGATCGCCCAGCTTGCCGCAGATTGTGCCGGTGATACACAGTCTTTCGGTGCCAGCGTGGCTATGGCTGCCAATGCCAATGCCAATGCCAATGCCAATGCCAATCATGTCCAACAAGATGATCAGGCCGGGCAAAGCAGCAGTCTTCTGAATGTCTTCACTCTCACGCCTGCCAACCTCCCTGCGCTGGAGTCCATGTGCAGGCTGTCCGAAGCTGCCACTCGCCAGCCTCCCGCCCAATCCTACCTGCATGCCCGTCAATTCATCCAGCCCGACCCGCCGCAGACCGTTGCCGCTGCTCTTGGCCTTCGCGACACCTCACCGCTTTCCATGCAGAGCAGCTTCGCCACCCGCCAGGACGACAACGACGACGAGCACTCCAACTTGCCGCCTACCCAGCCGTTGTCTACATCATCCGTCTCGCATGGCCAGGCTCACAACGCCATCGTGAACTCGTGTTCTTGGCTCGTCTCTCTCGCGCATGTCGTCAGAGATCCCAAACTTGGGTGGGTCCTGGGCCGTGACGTGGAAAAAGCAGACCTTCTGCTCAAGCCTAAAGGTAGCACTTTGGTGCGTAATGTACACGCCGTCTTCAGATATGACCAGAGTGGCCAGCTTCAACTCTACGCGCTCCGCAGCGGCGTCACGCTGGACGGAGCTACCTTGACCCCGGGTCAGGCTCTTACATTGTATGCTCAACGTCACAACATTGGCATCGCAGATATGACCTTCACGTTCCAGTCCGCTCGCCGCTGTCACGAAGACTCCGCCTTTCGTCAGCACTTGCAACACTGGGCCGATCAACTCAGCTTGGATATCTACCCCCACAAGTACTTGTGCGCTACGCCTCAACACGAGGACATTCTTGCCGGCAGATACAGGGTTGTTGCTGTTGCTGGCGTTGGCAGCTTTCAATCCATGCATGATGGACGGACGACTATTTTCGCTGGCGCCGACATTGAAACGGGCACTGCTGTTGCGATCAAGACATGCAAGCGGTTCGATCCAGAAAGTGCAAAGTCCGTCGCCATTGAGGCAGCCATCTACAGTAACATCACTTCTGCTATGCCTGCATCACCCTCTGTGGCAGACTTCATCCTCCGGCTCCACGATGTAGTTCCTCCAGTGCATGCTCATGCCTTTAATGAACGCAGCACTATCCACTTTGTTTTCACCCCGCTAGCAGACAATGATCTTCACCGCCATAATTTTGGCGCTCAAGGCCACCTCAATGTGGCTGTGGCCATTGCCCAATGCCTTTTGGCTGTACAGTGGCTTCACTCTATCGACTGGATCCATCGCGACATCAAACCCGGCAACATTGGCGTTCGAAGCAATCCTTTCCGCATCGTCCTCCTGGACTTGGCCCAAGCCATCAACACCAGAACTTCACCAGAGACCTGCACCCCTCGACCTGGATCTTGCGGCACCATCGGCTACCTGGCGCCAGAGCTAGAAAACGTCGCATTTTGCCCGTCTCCCGCCTTGCCCCGATACAATGCAAAGGTCGACATCTTCGCGCTCGGAATCATAGCGCTCGACCTCTTATGCCAACCTTGGTTCAACCAGCAACAACTTCGATGGGTCCGTAACCCCAATCCTTTTCTCGACGAACATGGAAAAGAATACAAAAAGTTCAAATCCGCTGTTCAACAACTTCGAGGGTCGAATCAAGACTCCAAAGAATTCCTCGTTGGTCAAATGTTGGAGCCTGACCCAACAGCGAGGCTTGACGCGGACGGCGCGCTGCGACATGCATTCCTAGAGCCTGTGGTCAGGGAGCAGCAGATGAAGTTAGTGAAAGCGAAGGAAGCTCAAACCCTACCGGGAAAGAAGAGGCAGCGCAACGAACCTTGAGGGAATAAGCATGGACAGTTCTTTACGCGCGGAGAGACGTGAGCGCGAGGAAAATGTTTATGGGATTTCAGTGCGGGATTAAGTTGCTGAGAGCATGTCCGAGGAGTAGAGAAGCCTTGGAGTCGTGCACTGCACTTCTCAAAGATCTGCGCAAGGTGTACTGCGCAAGGTACCATTTGCCGTCTTCAATTGCTCTCCATTTGGCCTTGGAGTACTCACTCGCGAATCTGTCGGCGGCTTTAAAGTACCACCTATACTGGTCTTTGATCCCGAACTCCCTGCCACTCATCGGTGTTGTACAAATCAAACAAATTACTGGGTGTTCTTGAACCATGCCAAGGCTTCGCGAGTAAGAATGTTTTTTTCAGTAGCCGGTGCTCGAAGATATTCAATCACAGCTTCCGTCTCTGACTTGCGGCGCGAACATGGTAGCAGAGCGGCGCTTTTAACTTGTAACATAGATTGCACCAGCCAGCGAGAAGCAAAGTCCACACAGTCGAAGCATTATTTAGCACTTCCCGAAGCCGGCTCGGGCTGTATGCTTCCACCTGAAAAGAAATGATATTGGAGCAGCAGCGGCTGTCCTGGGGACTATGGGATAGAACTCGATATCTTACAGTGTCAATTTCTCTCGAAGCGATCCATTGCTGAAGCTTCAGATTACCCAGATGCCACCTGGCGCCAGATGTCGGTACATGATGATCCATGATGTGACTGACTGCTACTCAATGCTCTCGCTTCGCTTTAAAGAGAGATCAAGCGCGACCGGCGGCTGCAAGTCCACGTAGCGTTGTTGCGCGGCACATTCTGCGTCATTTTCGCGAAGTAAGCGTGTGCGCGACAGGGCGAAAGTTGTTTCGCGATGGCATTGATATGTATATGGGACAGTGGTCCATACGTAGGTGATCTCGCCGAGGCAGTAGACGAGACGAGTTTTCGCGAACAGCGATCTAATGGAGCAGAGAACGCATGTACAAAATGCTTCCGAATTCCTAATGTAAATTGTGTTTTCCAGTCAGGTAAAGTGTACCGTTTGACCAGGCAGTTGAACTTTTAGGCCAGGTAGTTGACTTTTTGTCAGAGTTCAACAAGCTTCCGATCTGTTAGTTGAACTTTTCGTCAGAGTTCAACAAGCTCGCAGCCAATTAGTTGAAATTTGCCAGAGTTCAACAAGCGTTCAGACAATTAGGTGAACCTTTCGGCCGAACTCGTCACAGCTTCCGGTCAATTAGTTGAACTTTCTCTTGGCATGATTGAACTTTCTGCGGGGAATCTGCAGCTTATTGAACTCCACACTCAGAACAGCGAGTATTCAGAGTATCCAATAGCAAGTTTGTAGATGCGGAACAGAGTGGGGAAGACGCAGATTCGGAGGACGCCTCCGCGTGGTCGAACTTCACCCCAAGTAAAGATGTGCCCAAAGACGACTAGAATCTCCAACTATCGCCTGGCCGTCATCAATCCAATCGCATGATAGCCAGAATCAGACGGAGCTCTTCATGTGTAGAATTACGACCACGACCCCTGCAACATCGGTCTTCTGAATGACTTAATCGGGATAGTACGTATCACGACTCGATGACGGGAAGGTAACGTCCGCTGGCTTCTCAGGCGCTTTCTTCCCCATTTACAACCCTCGGCTAGCTTGCGAAGCACGGCTTCCACCAGCACTGCTTATGGAGCAGTCACCAATGTTCAATAATGAAGTTGTCACATCCAACTATGGCCCCAACAAGGTTCGACTACCGTCTCCAGCAACACTGTGCATACCGAAAGAGCATCAGTCTACGCGGAGCAATAAGCTTTTCAGGTCCGCAACCTTGAAAAGAGCGTCCAACTCCGCCGCACCGCCACCACTGCAAACCACCTGTGGTGATGGACCATCAGTCGATGCCTCACAGTGAGCTTTCTCATCGGCGTAAGACCCAGGCGCATTTCCCAGCTATGATCTTGGCACCATCCAGCCGCAGCCACTGTCTACTGTGACAATGCACCGACCGATGCTTGATGATGTGCCTGACACGCGAACGAATACAGTGCCCCAAGCTCGTACTTCTTCCTTGCTTCGCAGTATATACTACGAGCGTGAGCTACAACGACAGAGCATTCAGCCGACATTGAGTAGCCAGCGAGGTTCTTCTTAGAAGAGAGCATGTAATAACCAAGGATTGCTACCGCGCCTGGATGCACGAGACCACCGAGAACAGGCGGACGTTGCCAGACATGGCTTCTCGTGGGAAGCCCGGTATTACTTGGACCTCTACGGAAAACGTATGGCAGACCAACACCAAAGCAAGGACTGCTTTGACATCGATCCCCGGTCAAGCTTTGCGAGCTCTTGCTGGCAGAAGTATGCAATGTTCCTCCTCTCAATGTCCTTAGATGAGCTTACAGGCCGCAGAATACGGTTGAGAGACAGGTCAAGATTAGGGAAAAGAGGATATGAAGTATGGGAGCATGTCCCTCGCAAGTCAAGGATTCCCTCCCTATACCTCGAATGAGCTCAAGCAGCGAGTTCAGTGATGGATGTGACAAAGGTCGAGTGGGTTCAAGGAGCATCTGGGAGGAAGCCAAGGCAGGAGGAAGGCGGCTTCAGCTCGAGCAACACTGGCAAGGACTTCGGGTTTGGAACGAACAATAAGACATCAACACATTCGGCAACACTGCATCTGTCTGTCTTTGATGAACCCTCTCTCGGCTCATCTCCAACAAGCCGGATCCTCGAAGCCTCCAAGAAGGCGAAATGGTTGTTATGAAGGTGTGATTACGATCAGGTTGTATGGTTGTTAGGTGAAAAGTGGATCCATGGTTGTGTGAGACTTGAAGGCTGCAAGAAGCGGCTAATTGATAGAGGCAGCAGCGGTGGTGGTTTCGGAGGTACTGCAGTGAAGTTGGCCTCTTTAGCGACCGCGGATCCGAAAGCGAGCGCAGGCAATGGCAATGCGACCCAGTCATAGCAACTTTCGGATCAGTCCCAAACCTTTCTTCGTCGCGTTTTCGGACTGCGAATGCGATAACGTAACGTTGTAGCCATCTTGAAGCACGACCAGTCGCGTCTGGATTACCTGTTCCGCTGTCTCCGATCAGACATCGGGGGCTGGGAAGGTGGATGAAAAGTTGTCTTTCACCCGTAGATCCCAAGCATACTGTATGCGACTGCGAAGCGATCGCTACGGAAATCCGCTGTTACTTTTTGACTCCATGGCAAGTGCCGGCTGGGCGGCAATGGTTGAGCCATTGGTGAATGACAAGCCTGACCTGTTCTTCGAGCTGATCAAGACATAACGTCCCGACTGCGAGCATTGAGAATCGCACAGCTAGGAGGATGCCCATTTCCGTGATATCAGTCTTGTCTTCTGCTCTCCATTGATTGCGGCCTGCCAATCGCCAGTAGGTTCAAGTGTATCGTCTGCCTTCCTCGACGTCGTACTGCTCTGTATAATCTACGGCTCCGGCTCGTGCTCGATCTCTCCTTCGTCTGCATCATTAAACCTCGCTCTCTTCTCGTTAGCAGCAGACTTCCAGATCCCCGTGAAGCGCTCATTTGGTCTCCGCCAGTTCTTATCCTTGGCACGTTCGAATGCCTCTCCAGCTGAGCTGAATTGATGAAATTTCGGAAGGTTGTGGAAAGCGATAAACTGCGAAGATCGAGGACTTGTAGGCTGGAAAGACATGTTTCTTGACAGCTCTGTGCGCACGGAGCTTGCTGTCATGAGCCTCTTAATCGCACCCAAGACCGGACGTCACGTCAGGTAGAACAGCCGGCTCCAGAGAATTAAGGAAGCTGATGTCGGCGCGAGTAAACAGCGACTACATCACCATAGCGGGTGACGCGGTCGCGGCATTGCTGATTGTCAGCAGGATCATCTAGATATACTAACGCACCCGGTCATGCCATCTGACCAGGAGTTGCTCACAGTATGCTCTTTGACCACGCCATCTGCGTGCGTTGCGTTTTCCTCTGCTTCGGCGGCCTGCCCCTTTTCCCGACCTCAACACCCTCATGCTCATTTTCCTGCTGTTGTCCCTATTCCATGGAGGCTCTGCGCTTCTTGTCCTTCTGCTGCTCTGGTAGTTCTAAAGATGGAGAGGTGTGGAACGCGTGTCGATGAGCTCTGTGGTTGTAGCGGTCGCAAAAAGCTTATCGCGAAGACTGTTACCCAAGTCGGCCAGCATGCGTCGGGAGCTCAGACGGCGGCAGAACGGCACGCATCAAAGGGTTTGGTATCGTGGTCGGTGTCGTATGTAGTGTAACAGATGCAGTTCGAGGTTGGAGTAAGAGTAACGAAGGTGAGGATGAAATTCTCGAAGTTGAGCTTCCAAAAAGGCCAACTAGCTGACATAGTACCCCGTGAAGGTTCAAGTAGTTGAACCCTTTGTCCAGAACCTCGCTCGGCTTTGAGTGCCGGGCTTTTCCCTATTCCACTTTGAGTCTAGGAATGCCTCGACATGCAAGATATGCCTCAAAGCTTGCCAATATCCGTGGCGATGCCGCTCCTCCTTTATCACTGCCTAGGCCTTTATCAGAATGATCTTTGGGCGCATGAGAACGAGATTGAGCCGGTTCGAGTAGGCGTCGATGGAGCTCCGTTGCGGATCCGTCTTGGGTTTGAACAGGAGAAGTTTACCAAAGGCTGGACACTGGGAATCACTGCGGCAAACACGCCACAGTAGGCGACACTTCGTCAACGAATAGAGGCATAATGTGGAAGATTGGGGCGACTGGTAAATTCTGCATCTTGACGTCGCATCCCCGAGGCGTCAATGCCGCTGCCGAGCGTTGTCTTCCGTCAACTAGTTGCCAATGCTTCACATGCGAGGCCAACGTCTTGCTCAGTGTTCTTATGCGCCTGGGCCATTGCGTTCTTTGAAGGCAGAAGGGTCAACGCTCTATTGTCCTTCGTGATCTACAGACATCGACCTCGCTGGGGCAACGATCGATCTCCGAGCTTCGCGCGATGCCTGTATTCGTACAACCATGCAAACATTCGCCAGATGGCAAAGCCATCTGACATCGCTTGGCCTGGCCTCCATCATACAATGGAGTAGCTCATTCATGGCTTAGCCTTCTTGCACTGTTGAGGCACGCTCCCTCCGCATATCGACTAGGTCATCAGCGCTCGTCAGCTTGAGCCTTGCGGGCTGGGCAGCCGCACCCAAACCCATAGGTTACTCAGAAACACTTATGCTGGAAGACCATGGTCGCGAGAAAAGGTGTACTTGTCATGAGGATGCTCCATCCATAGTCACCAGCCAGCTCAAGCGTTACTCGGATCTCGACAACCAGCGTAGTCGGCACGCAGTACCGAGCGAGATCACACGGCGAAAATAGATCATTTCTGTAAGCAGCTCGAGTTTGTGAGCAGGTAGTTTCTTTGAGCAGACAATCCAGCTTGAAGCCCAGCCCAGCCTTGCAGCCAGCTCTGGGCGCAATCCGAATTCCAACCAGGTCCGCACAATACCATCTGCATTCCACCATTCCAACACCACCATGATCTTGTATTCTGGATCTGTCCATATGAAAAGGCATAAACGTGTCGTTCCAAGGAAACGTCGTAACCGAAAAGGACTGCCCTCGGATTCGCAACTGATGTAGATGGTTCTGGTAGTCGTTGAAACTTACATCGGTGCTCGGAGGTAATGACGGGTACTCAGTAGGCGACTGGACGATTTGGCTGGCAGCATATTAGTACTGACCATCTTCATGTTTGAAATACAGTAACATACCTGGAGAACTCCAGTCTGGGGAAAGCCTGCTGTGCCAACGTAGGTCAGTTGAGGCCTAGTGGACATCGACAATGCGAAGGTCTCCCCTCGAAGATCTCTTCCTTGGGACTGATAGATGCAATTCTAGCCATCGACACTTTGATTGCTGTGGCATTTGCAGTGACATGCTGGGAGCAAAGGAAGGCAGGGCTGATGGAGGCAATCCGGAGTTGTCAGTGGATCCCGCATGGCAATTAGAGAGACCATTCTACACTTACAGTCGTAAAGAACTTGAAGAGGTTGTATACGAAAATGTCAGACCTCTGAATGTCTGCAATGCTCAAATCGGCGACACTGTCGGCATACCCTACCTCCGTAGAGACCTCAACGCAAGAGAGCCCTCGAAGCCACTAAGAATCCCAATCCACAAACAGAATCTCATCGCCGTCGCTCAGTTCAAGTGGCTGGACGCCTGCGTACACATCGGGCCGCGACGAACCACTGGCACCAACCAAGCCTGGCGACTACCCAGTGCTGGCAGCCCAACGGTCAGAGCCGGGCTCTTCATCTTGTTCACATTGAGCTCGACCACTGAGTCGCGGGCATCAGCGGCCTTCACTACTGGGGCAATATGAATGAAGAGGCGTGGGGTGGTGGGCTTGTTTGACTGATGATGGAAGCTCTGGTCGACATGACCCAAATTGTCTCCGCGGTATCGTACGAAGTCACCGCGATGGATAACGATGCAGCGCTGGGACTTTGGGTCATCGAATCCAAATCGCTTCGACTAGTGTATATGAGTCGGAAGCTCATACCCCATGTTCGGCCGGCTGTGGTCCTTGTCGTTGACATCTATGAGCCGCTTGCGGAAGGCTTCTTTCATCTTGCGACCCAGAGTTGGGACGAACGTGTGCTTTCGACAGTTTGATGGATCAATACTGCCACCAGTCGATACATCTCCGGAGATGCATGTCGTCGGGCTCGAAGTCATCGTCATCCATCTTCGATAGATCGTTCTTGCTGCGCTCAGCTCGGCGAGAGACATTGTCAACTAGTTGAGGGTTTTCAGCATGGACCCTCTGAAGCTGAGCAGTGAGCTCCAGTACTTGTGAATAAGTGTTCTGGCCAACAACGGAATGTCACCTCTAGTCCAGATCGCCGAAGATGATCACGCCCCAGCCTCTGGTAGTTGGTATTGTATACCTCATCTTTCTACTCGCAATGATTGTCTTCGCCCTGCAGTGCGTTGCAGTTGCTTGGGCGTACGTAGTCGTCAACGCAGTAAAGGGCATCGGGACGATCTCGCATCTTCTGATGCTCGCCAGTACGGATGATCTGCTGCTCTGCCTGTGTGCCATGGCCACTAGCAGCACAAGCAGGTACAGCATCATGTGAGCCTGGAGCAACAGAGGTCTTTCTGGTAGTTAATATGCTCGTAGAACCACGGCCGCGGGTGTCCCCACGAGTGGCGCAGCGGCCATGGAGGGTTGGAGATATGCCACGGCGCTGTTTCTTCTTGTTGGCAGCTCAGCGGCGGGCTCCATCATGGCCTGGAACATCTTGCGATAATCTTTCATTCCGAAGTAAGATTCTCGTCGCTGCTTTGCAGTGAGCTTATTCGACATGAGATTCATATTAGAAGGCGCCATACCTGCGAAGATGCGAACCTCAATTGCAGATGCAGAGAACAAACCAGGATCTAATGACGATGCGCGTGCGAGATATCCATTCACGGAGTGGATACCGCGAATCGCTGTCCTGGAATCTGGCTGCAGATGATCTTCCTCAAGCCAACCCCGGAGCAATAATGGGATGATCAGAGTCCAACGAGCATGCTGAGAAAGAGAATAGCTGCCGAGATGATTCAATGGTGACTGAAGGTGTGGCCAACCTGGAGTGGAGGGAAGCTTGCGGAGGCGCTCAGCGTGTTTGATCAAGGTTGCTGGTGTTGTGACCTGCTTGATCAGTAGACCATGAAACAATTGGCTCAGAACGGATGACATGCAATGCCGGCGAGGTCTTCTGCAGTGGCGACGGATACCAGTCCATGCCCTATCCAGTGGCATACTTGTCTAGGCCGGATTCCGTGGATACCTGTTGATCTTCGACCTCATCAGCAGGCATCTCCAGCAACCGAGCTCTGGCTGGCCTAGCAGGCTTCTTTGTTGCTGGGTCTGCACCCGTGGTCGCCTGGCGTGCAGCTTTCTGTTGT
The DNA here is from genome assembly GCA_001578225.1 of Pseudocercospora musae. Taxonomy (NCBI): domain Eukaryota; kingdom Fungi; phylum Ascomycota; class Dothideomycetes; order Mycosphaerellales; family Mycosphaerellaceae; genus Pseudocercospora; species Pseudocercospora musae. The sequence continues at coordinate 15,329 of LFZO01000689.1, forward strand.
GTCGCTTCCTGTTCACGAATGCCACCCTCCATCTGCCGACGAATACGCTCAGTCTCGTGATGGTATCGATCATTCGCAACAATGTCATCCTCGATATCATCACGCTGGTCCTTGCCGATGTGGCACGATCGACAACCGTACTTTGCTGTGGGTGCCTTCATGCCAGAGGTCGCCTGCTGCTATGGTATGTCAGCAGTATGGTAAAGCGTGAACGGGCGGGCATACAGGCTTCTTCTCCAGCTCACCACCCTGAACGACATGCATCTCAACACCAGCATTATCGCATCAATAGGCGCGGACGGTCTAACTTTGTTCTTGGGCTCTATACCATACCCCTCTATACCGTCGCTCCGCTCGAGTGGGATGGGTGCTGTGGGGCTTGGACATGCCTTCGGTATTTCCCTTTACGCCTTGATGGTCTTGGCGTGAGTATTCCCCGCACCTTGACATCCCTACTTGAACCATACTTTATGCCATGCATGGTGCTGCCATGAGGGCCACGGTTTCCGCTATCTCCTACTCAGACCAGAAACACGTGACTGCACAGCCACACCGCAGTCTTTGTTTCTGGTCTAATCCGGTTCTGTCAGATTTTGCAGAGCCTACATAATCATAAATTCGAATAGAAATTTTCGCGATAAGAATGTATAATAACTAGGCCCTTTTTTCAAAATCGGCTACGTCTTGTTACTAGATAATTACTTAATATATCTATTAAGCAATTTTTGTTTCTATCTAATGCCTAAGCAAAGGCTATAGCCTTGCATTTAGTCAAAACATCAAGAGTTCAGTTTGCATAATCTAAGTCGACAGAACCGGCCTAGACTAGAAATCAGTGATTCGTGTCAAGCCACACACTAGCCACACACGTGACTTCCTACACATACACACATACTTAACACGATCACTGATTTCTAGTCTGGTCTCCCGAGATAGCGGTTTCCGTTCGGGCAGTGAAGATACGACCGGAATGCACAATTGTGCTTCCGGAATGCATACAACCTCATTGGTGAACCTTCGATTGCGAACAACCCGTCGTTTTCCGCCTCCCAATCATTATCAGCCGCCTTCTGCTCAGACTGAAAGAGGTTGGCCTTGTTGTGAGGAGGCTGATTCACCACGAGCTTTTGGCCTGAGCACCACTGGGCCTACAGGTGAACTCGTATCAGTCGACATTGGAAGCCTTGGCGTCTCCCTTACGCCCTGCACAAGTTGTGGCTGCGGTAAAGCCTGGCCGCACAAAGTCTGTGGAACCTTGGAAAGCAGGCGAAACGTCTCGATGTAGTGCGGATTGAGGAAGACCATGACGTCGACTCCCAGATCTCGAATACAACATCGGCGCTTTCTGCCAGACCATGAAAGAACTGGTCGTTCAGGTCGGAGCTGGCGATGCGGTTGAACATCTCTTCGGGGTTGATGAAGTACGTCTCCTCTGCAGAAGCGCCTCCCTCTGGCAGAGTTGGCAGCAACTTGGCGTCAAAGTAACATCAAGATGGCGAAGATCAAGAAGGCCAGAAGGCAACAGGCTGTTCAGCTGAGGCTTTAGACTTTCGACTGGCTTTGGCACTGTCCGAGCCTGTTGGTCTGTAGTGGAGCGAAAGATCTGGCGGAGAGGCGTAAAGTGGTGGCGCGAAATGCCTTCTTCTCAGCAGAGAAGAGCAAGCTCGAAATGAAGTCTTGGCATGCCCGCAATCTTGACTTTCTTCTTACCAGCTATGGGTGTGGTAGACTGATCTGGTCCGAAGGGGCTGTGAAGTGGTGGTGCAAAGACTCCAGTCGGTGCAGGTCCATCCGGCTGATCGGGCATTGCCTTGTGATCATTGCCTTCAAGGCCTGGCTTTGCGTCCGGAACTGGATCTTCGTCACGATCCTCGTTGTAGTCTGCCAGCTCGACAGTGATGACGGCCAGCTGTAGTGGTGGCACCTCGAAACGGATTGAGTCTGGGTCATCCTCGAGCTCTTCATCACGATCGACATTCATTATAGTATTCACCATCGCAAGATCCGACGAAAACGGGTCCTGGAGACGGGTAGTATCCTCGTTGTCTGGTTCCATCGCCTGACCCATGTCTAGCCCATTATCTCCTCCAAATGTCTGACCCATATCTGCTCCAAATGTCTAGCCCATATCCACTCCCGATTCTCGGCTTTGCTCATCCCGTCCCTTTCAATCTTCATCCATCCTCCCTCATTCATCGGGCCTTGCTCAACTGAGTCCTTGCCTGCCTGAATCGTCTCAACTGCCCTTCGATGGGGTCTACTTTCCTTCCAAATATCTGCGGCGACAAGTCTCACAACCCATTTAGACTGGCCGCCGTCAGTACTACGATCCAGTTGCCCTGACTTGCTACTTCAAACATCCACGAGAGACATGAATGCGTGACCTCCGTGATTGAGCATCGTGGCTGCGAAGATTGACTGCGGACCTGAGAAAGACCTTGCGGAGCTGTGAGATCATTGTTGGCCATGTGTCTTGCAGAGGCCGCTTCTGTGGCTAGCTACGCTACTGATCGCACCACCGTGACAGGCCAAATACTGCAGCCAAAGCACAGCCTGGAAGATGATAAAGTCGTGTTTGTGTTATATATCTTGCTTAAGGCTTTTCCCTTCCAGATGTTTTTCCATGATCTGCTACTGATAAAGCCCACTTTCTGCCAGGAAGCTGATACAGCATCGAAAGGTCTGATTTGCCGGGATCTTCGTGAGCTGGTGTGCGAATTTCGAGGTCTCGATGGATTGCAAGATCATAATTTCAGCCCTGGAATCGTTCATCGCTGGACTGCTCGTCAAGTCTTCCATTGCTGAACTGCTCGTGAAGTTGTTCATTGCTGGACTGGATATTTCTGGAGCAATGTCAGTTGGCACAGCATCATCGCTGGACTGCTCGTCAAATCTTCTATTGCTGAACTACTCGTGAAGAACTGCTCGTAAAGTCGTTCATTGCTGGACTGGATATTTCTGGGGCAATGTCAGTTGGAACAGCATCATCGCTGGACTGCTCGTCAAGTCTTCCATTGCCTCGAACTGATCGTGAAGTCGTTCGTTGTTGGACTGGATATTTCTGGAGCAATGTCAGTTGGCACAGCATCAGCATAGGATGCTGCCCGAGCTCTAGTCTGCCCTACAATCATACGGATGGAGAGCTTCGGCATCATTTTGGTTGCGGCGTCTAGGGCGTTTAGCCTGGCCTGAGGGCTGCGCATCGTGTTGCTCTTGCGTCGATCGATGTGGATTGTCGATGTCGTCGTCATGGCTGCTGATTCGAAGCTCCACTGTCGCGGCGATGTCTTCAGTGTAGTGTAAAGCCTGGCTTGAGGATCGTTGCTGAATGGCCCGAGCTTGTCGTGCCTAAGCCTGTCGTAGAGACTCAGACTGGCTACCACCGAGCAGCCTTGGATCAATGGTCTCGGTCTTGATGTGTTTACGGGCGGATAAGAGTTACAATAATGCTCGTGTTTGTGCTTCATAGGGTCGAAAGGTCAAGATGGTCTACTGAGATCAATCAGGAATGCCATCATCATTGGAGGCACATGGACCTGGAAGGCATACTGTCAGTCCAACATGTTCATGCCACCAGGCTCTGATGGACTCTAAACGTTTGATTCGGTTTCCAGACATTGTGTTGGACTTCCAAGGTCAATTGTATCGAGAGCCACACTGCAGATGGGAGATCCGGATAAGGCCTGGACCTCGAATATGAGCTTTTCCATGGTTCTCGGGATGAGTTTGGAGTTTGATTATGAGATTGCTATTGGGATGTGGTCAGGATTCTTATGATGAGAATGGGGTTTGATGATGAGAATGGGGTTTGATGATGAGTTTTGAGGGCAAGATGATGATGATGATGATGATGATGATGATGATGATGATGATGATGATGATGAGGACGATGATGATGATGATGATGGCGAGTTTTGCGTTCTGATAATCGTGAGGGTTGCTCATCGCTTAGTCCCCGCCATTTTGTCTCTCCAATCCAACTTGCGGCATCCGAATCCACCACACCACTCGAGCGACACCCATCGACAATACCACTCTCACAAACCGACGCTCCCACAATCAGCGCTTCCACAATCACCACTCATATCGTCACCGCCAGTCTCTTGCAAGCACGGGCGGAGACAAGGGGCGCCGCAAATTGCGGAAGCAAGAGAAGGAGGTCAAGATGGCGGCCAACAAGGCGGCAGCAGCCCAACACGAGTCGACCAGCGTGATATGCGCCGCTTCTAGGTCGTTCAGCAATCCATCGCGAGCGTCCAGACTTCGGTCTGAAGGTCACATTGCCGCTGCCTAATCGGCGCTACAGATACCTTGCCCATTTCCAGAAGAGATGCCAGAACATCAAGACCGAGTCGCTTACCCGTATTCAGGAGACAGTGTGGGAAGCAGGCCAGCATCCAGAGGCTGTTCCTGTACAGCGCGATATCATCGTCGCTGGCTTGACCAAGATCCTGGACATGCTGCACCCAGGCAAGGAATACACGCCAACAGAAGCTCAGGTAGAAGTCCTGTATGCGCTCATCTGCGGACAAGCCGATGTGCTGATGATCGCTCGCACCGGCGTAGGCAAGAGTTTGGTCTTCCAGGGCTTCACATTGCTAACAGGCATGGTCACTATTCAAGTCGTTCTACTCAACCGTCTCGGTGTAAAGCAGGCAGCAGCTGTTGAGCGCATCGGTCGAGGCGAGGGACTAGTCCATTCATGCCACATAACTGCTGAGACTGAGCGTTTAGATCCAGCAGTCTACGACAATATCAAGAATGGCAGTATCCAGCACATCTTGCTTGGTCCAGAACAGGCCGCTATTCCGTAGTTCAAGGAGCTTCTACGCGACCCTGCAGTCCGTGATCGCATCGGCCTCCAGGTGTTTGATGAATGCCATCTCATTCACGAGTGGGGCGAAGAGGCCGACTTCCGCCCGGAGCATTCGCAGGTTCACCAGATCCGCGAGTATGAGGCCACTACCGAGTATGTCTCTCAGCACTCAGGCATGCGCACTGTCGGCAATGGTCACTTCGAATCCCGTATCATTCGTAGCAGCATCGATCGTCCAGAGGTTACGTACATCGTCAAGTTCATTCCCAAGGATCTGTTGGCAACGTACGACTACCTGTACTGCATCATCGACCATGCTGTCTCGTATGATGTACCAGAAGGACCAGATCGGGTCCTAACGAAGGGCGAGGCTACACCATAGAAGATGCGAAAGGTGTTGATCTTTATCGATGGTCGCAAGTATTGCGCCAACTTCGTCTTAGTGGTGCGGAGTTGGCTTGTGTGGCTCACAAAAGACAATCCAGATCTAGCAAAGCGATATACGTACAAAAGCGCTGATGGTAGCATCGATGTGACCCGCACGATAACGGTGTATACCGCAACAGTACCAACATTCGATCAAGACGCTCGATACACGGAATATTGCAAGCCTGACTCCGAGATCCGTTGTGTCGGCGCAACAACAGCATTCAGTGTTGGGCTCGATGTTCCTAACATTGGCGATGTCTTCCAGATTAAGCTGCCATCACTCGACATCAAGGCGACGTCATGTAGCGCCTTGGTCGCATCTGTCGAGAACTTTCGAAGCTGTTCTCGGAAGGCTTCTTGTCTGAGCCATACTTCTACCGACCACGCGACTTCTTCTTTGTTCCATACTACGATAGCGATTACATCAAGAAGACGCCAGAGTCTTCAAATCTTCCAGCGATTGCCGTAACAACTCGAGGAGGCAGACGTGTTCGTGGTCGTGGGCGTGGCGGTCGTGGCGGAGGCGCTGGTGCGAGCAGACTTCGACAGGTCGAGATTCCTAGCGAGGATGTTAGCGTCGTTAGTGATCAGGATGATGTCCGCAGCGAAGCGGCTTCTGAGGTGGCTTCTGATGCTAGTAATGGCATGGCTACCGGCAGCAAAGGCAAGAAGAAGTCCGACTTCTGGAACGAAACTGAGCTGAAAGCCCGAGCCTCAGTACCCAAGATCTTCATGGATGCACTCAACAGCTACATTGTCAACCCCAACCGCTGCTTTCGCGCTGTTATGAATGAGGTGCATGGCGAGCACACAGCAATCTTTCCGCACCCAAAAGGCACCGCCGATCCAGCAGATTGTTGCGACCAACACAACCCCGAGCTTATGAAGGACCTGCCTCTGCCACCGAAGCCGCTTCGAGGTGTCAAGCCTGTCACACCACTAGGCGCAGGATCTCGACCAGCTTGCGCACTGCTATACATTAGGAAGTGGTGCTCAGAGAAGGCTGATAGCATGTTTCCGTTGAATGGTCGACGCTTCCGCATTCCAGGCAGCTACTTCGTGAGGAATCGTATTATGTGGGCGGTGGCTGATGTCTTCAAGTCGGCTCGAGAGTACGATGCGTGGGTAGATGTCGATTCGGAGAAGGTTCTAAAGACCGCACAAGAGATGAAGGATTGGCAGCACAGAGACACAGCTCTACCGGACTTGTGCCTTGCTCTGAATGGCATGGCTGAGCAGGTGTGTGCCGACTGGGAGGCTGCAAAGGCCGCGAAGGCCAAGAAGAAGGAGGCCAAGGCGGCAAAGGAAGCTGCTGAGAAGCTGGCTCAAAAGGCTGCTGAGAATCCGCAAGCACAAGGCCAGACTGCACAGCAAATGACACCAGAAGAGCGAGAGGCAGAGCTTCTCAACATGCGACAAGGCCTGCACCAGTCTGCCCAGGCCAACACCATCCGTCAAGCAGCCATGATCAACCAGCAAATTCGAGCTAACGCAAACCCCGACGCTGGCACAGCAGCCAGTGCCGCTGCGATCGATCCTCAAGCTGGACCAAGTACAGCTGTCGCTGGTGCTTCTACGGCTGGTAAGCGTCCCGAGCGCAGTGGCGGTAGTGCTACCAAGAAGCAGAAGCAGAAGCAGCCTACTGATGCTGGCGGCGCTGGCGGAG
>LFZO01000069.1:0-96265 GCA_001578225.1 Pseudocercospora musae
CTAAAACGAATTCGTCTAGAAACTCCTTTAGAGTCTCGTTAATGAAAGACTAAAAGGTACTCGGTCCGTTATAGAGGCCGAATAGGAGAACGAGGTACTCAAATAAGCTATAGCGAGTACGAAAGGCTATTATCTACTCGTCTCCTTCCGCTATTCGGATAGCGTTAAAGGTAGAGATAACATCTAGCTTGGAAAACTAGCGGGCCTTCGAAAGGCGCTCTAGAGTCTCCGTAACCAACGGGATAGGATAACGATTCTTCTTAGTTATAGCGTTTAGCCCGCGGTAATCGATACAAAACCGGAGTCCTCCTCCTAGCTTTCTAGTAAACATAACTAGTACGGCGGCCGCGGAAGAGCTAGGACGGATGAATCCTTTCTAGAGGTTGTCTTCGAGGTATTTCTTTAGTACTAGGAGCTCGTCTCTTAATATCGAGTAGAGCGGACCGTAGAGAGGCGACTTGCTATTAATAAGCTCAATCTTGTAGTCTATACCTAGGCGATAAGGTAGTAGGATATCTATATTCTTCCTTAAGAACTAGTGGAGGCGATGCTAGTACTCCTTCGGTAGCTTAGTCTTCGGATCCGTAGGTTCTTTATTATACTTCTTAATAGCTTTCTCAATATCGTGTATCGTAGCGGTAAAGATTTCGACACTATGGTCTCTAGATAGTCGTAAGAAGGTAGCGGCGCCGATTGCGAACACGGTACGATCTCGAATAGTCTAAGGAACGGGGGAACTAGATACGCCTAAGTACTGTTCTATATAGTACTAGCTCGTAAATGACAAAGATTCCGAGGCCTAGTTTATAACCGGGTTATGCTTCTTAAGCTAAGGAAGACTAAGGATAATAGGATGTGTCTTCGGGAGTTTCGTAAGGAAAAAGGTTATATGCTTAGTATGCGGGCCGATTAAGATAGAGGTATAGCAAATCTAGGTAACTTTCCTAGCTACCGCGGCTATACTATTAAACATCTCAAGCTCCTTTGCGTAGGTAAGGTCCTAGAGCTTTAGGTTAAGCTCTCGTGCGTAGTCGTAATCTATAAATGCATAGCTAGTAGCGCTATTATCAATAAGAGTCGGAGTTTTCAAACGTTTTTCTTAGTTTCCTATCTAAGATTCTACTACAAAGGGTTAGCAAACTAACTCTTTCTCCGTAGTAGAACTTAGGAGAGGGAAGGATGCCGTTGATACTCTTAATCTAGGGACAAATAAGCCTTGTAAGCGACTAAATACAAGGCTTAGGCGTTTCCCTACTAGGAAGCTAAAGTAGGAGATAGCGTAACTAATTCCTCCCTACTTAGATTGCCTACGGCAATACGAGGAGCTAAGTTGCGTCTAGCAAGGGATAGGTATAGCCGAGCAATATGTCCCTTCGCTCTATAGTAGATGCATTTACCTACGGCGCGGCGGCGCTATTTCTCTTCTTCTAGCAACTTCCTATTTACTAGAGGTACTCATAGACGGAAAGGCAACTAGGCAGCGCTAAGATCCATAGGATTAGCTATTGGTACCGAAGCTAAGGCGGGAGTCTACGGCGTTAGCGATGTCGTATTTAGCTTAGAAGGAGTCGGGGTACTCCTTTAAGCAAAGGGGGAGGTAAAACGTCCTCTATTCCCGCAAGAACTACTACGAGTAGTAATTAGTTTCGCGTAGTTTCGATTAGTGTTATCGAGGCGCGTTAAGAGGTCGTAGAGCTAGACGAATGTTAAACGATCCGTCTCTTTATCCTTAATAGCTTCTAGTATTTCTTTACTTAATCCTCGAATTAGGAAGTATTTTGCTATATTATCTCCGTATCCTATGTATCCTAACTTACGCATAAAGGAGGCGTAGTACTCTTAGTACGTCTTATTAGCTTAACGTAGCTTGTTAAGGTTAAGACGCGCGGTAGTTTTGCGATCTAGATCTCCGTAGCCTAAATCGAGGGTAGACTAGATAGTTCCTACGTTGATAGTCGTAGGGGAGGCGAGGAGGGAACGACAAGTATCTAATACTAATCCCCTAAGGAGGGAGAAGATGACTCCTGCCTTTGCAAACTTAGACGGATAGTAGTCTACGTTGGCTAGGAAACGAATCTCTACTTACGTCTTAAATTTATCGTAATCTTTACGCTTTCTAGCAAAGGTAGTAGGGTCGCTAAGCTTCTTGCTTTTCTAAGAATGACTTAGAGCCGTAGCATGCTAAGCTATAGCATACTCGGCCGCGGCGGCTCGTTGATTTGCGGCTACGAGCTAAGCCTAGTACTAGTCGATTTCGTTGTTTGCTTCCTTAAGGGTTGCGTACAATCCATCCTTCGCTTTAGATAGGAATTGCATTACAAGCTTTCCTCGTGCTAGTAGGTCTACTAGGCCTTCTAGATTCGTAGCGTATATATAATCGAGCGCGTTACGATCGCCTAGGAACTCTCTAAAGTTCTCGTTAGAAAAAGTAGGTAGATTTTGCGGATCTACCTAATCCTAACTCCCTAAAGGTTCGAGTAGGGATGCTATGGTTACTAAAGGTATCGACGCCTTTTTGAAGGGTAGTTCGTAATGTTAGGGGCGTGGTCTAGAAGGCGTAGACAATCTAAAGATCTAAGTCTAAGAACTAAATGAGTTTGGTTAAGTAAATCAATATAGTAGCTATCTTAACAAGACGAACTACAAAGAAGAAAAGAAGGGAGCCTTAGAGGGAGACCCTTCCTCTAAATATACCTCGTCGTACTTACCGCTTGTCGCTTGTCCGTATTAACTATCCTTTATTTACCTAAGACATGTTTATCTATTTGTTTGCTACCTAGGACCCTTTTACCTAAGTGTCCCTATCTTTCCTAATGCTCTTTGTACGCGTGTCTAAGTTCTCCTAATCCGTACGCTTTAGAATTATGTTGTTTAGTCTAAATCCAACCGTTGGTTATAGAGATATGCTTTGTCCTAAGTCCTAGCTAAAGGGGAGGTCTAGCTATGTAGGCTATGACAAGGCACGTGCGGCCTTGGCGCCAAGACAACCTAATCTCGACGTTACCTTATAGCATAGAGGCTGCTTTTGGCTAGTTTTACATAGTATCTTGGGTTCCTAGGTAGCCACTATAACAATTAGAGCCGCTATCGCGATTATTAGAGCTACCTCCGCGATTTTTAGAGCTATCTCCGCGACCGATTCTACGACTAGTAGAGCTACTACGATTACTCGAATTAGATATATTTCTAGTAGTAGTATAGGCAAATTAGTACTATAGATTCGTACTATACCGCTACGGATATACCTAGACGCCTCTATATTATATTAGAGAAGGTATTAGGTATAGTAAAGGCTAGTTAGACGTAGGTTATTAGTAGGTATATATAGAAGAAGAAGAAGAAGTCGAGGTTAAGGTCGAAAGGGTACTTCTAATATATAGTACTATAGTACTAGCCGTATACGGACGATTTCGTATAGTAAATATAATAGCAAATACCTATAGTTATAAACTAAGCTATATATAACGGAAATGCGTAGTTATAAGCTATATATAACGGAAATGCGTAGTTAAAGGTAGAAGTAAAGGTAGAACTAAAGGTAGAATCGAAAGACTTTCCTAGGTCTACTACGCTAAATAATACTAATAATCTATATAGGATACTGTTGGAATATACAGTCCAGTTAGTAACCTAGCAAGGGATGCCAAGGCAGACTAGATTACATAATGACTATTATATGACTAATCCAAGCTAACACCTTTTAGGTTTAGCTCCAACCTATAGATAAGAAAAAAACACACTTGCTATTCCTACTTTAGCCCCTACTATTCCTTGTAGCTTCTATTATAGCTTATGATCCATTTATACCTATCGGCCCTCCTTAGCTCGACAGGTTATGAGCCCGGGTTTGCAACTACAAGGAAGAAAGACTAAAGCAGTATAGGTTACCCCTAGACCTATAAGTCTAGTCCTAGAAGGAAGAGGCAAAACAGGAGAGGGAGACTCGAGGTAGACCTATATATATTGTACAAAGAAGCCCTATGTATATAAGCTATAAAAGAACCTAGTAAGGCATACTTGGAAAGTGTAAAGGGAACAGATAAGCCTAAGTTTTGAGCACCTTTAGATAAGCCTTAGACTTAGTACTTAGTACTGCTAATACCCTAACTTGTTAGTATATAGTTAGGAAGGACTTGAGGAAGTCATTAGCCCTATAGAGCCGGAATCTGTTCTAAGTTTTTAGTAACCTTCCAAAACTAAGCCAAGTTGTTAGTAACCTTTAAACTGTCATAGGCCTAGTAGAGCTAGGGATCTGCTAACTAAGGAAGACAGCTATCTAGAAACTGTTAAAGAAAGAGCTTATTTCTAGAGTTTGTTTAGGTTTGATTTATAGAAGAAACTATAGATTAAGAAGGTAGAATTAGTAAGAGAAGGGCTATACTAATCTTAATAAGGGAGAATCATGAATTATGGTTTAAGATCATTAGGATGCACCTAATAAAACTAAAGGTTGAATAGGTACTAGATAAAGTAGTCCTCAACACCCTAGCATCTACACTATCTAAATATATCTTAACAACATTATTAGAATCTTTGGATTAGTTAATTAGAAGAGTAAGCTATAAGGTTCACAATGTAACAGTATTATATAAGATGTTTATCTACATCTTAGAAGATGACTAGGACGAATGTTAAGAGCTTAAACATATAAAGCATTTATAGGACTAAGTAAGAGGGAAATATGAGAGGAAACTATAGGCAATAGGGAGAAGTTTACTCTAGTAGTATACTAATTTTAGTATAGAAGAGGATTAGACAATTAATGAAGCATAGTAGAGCCTAAGTAGCATAGCTAGGAAGGTAGTATCCATCTCTCCCTAGTTTAAGGATATTAAGACTAAGGAGAGGAAGATTTAGTAGTTACTAGTAGCCCTTCTAGAAACATTTAGCACTATTAAGGATAGGATTAACCTAAGGTAGGACCTTAGTCTATAGGACATCCTTAGAATCCTAAGAGAAAAGCAAGAGCAGATAACAAGCTAGGAGATAGCTATGTTTACTAAGAAAAGGAATTAGGGAGGGGTAAGTAGAGACTTATTATGCTTCCTATATAGAGGGAAGTATTGGATTAAAGAGTGCCCTAGCCTAGATAAGGCAAAAGCAGCTATCTAGCTAAGATAAAGCTATAGGATAGCAAAGAAACAATCCCTATCTAGAGCTAGGAGGGGATCTTTACTAGATAAAGAACAACTTAAGGAGATAGTAAAGAAACTAAGCCTAAAGATACAATCCCTAGAGAAGAAGACTAGGAAACTATCTTCTAAGAAAGCCTATGTAGTACAAGATATAGAGGCATCCTCTAGATTATCTCTCCCCTTTAAGGAAGAAGATGTTAATAAGGTAGCTTATTCAACTATTGAAGTAAAAGGTAAGTATAAGCTATCTAAGTAGCTACTTAACTCTTATGCTTCTACCTACATAACTAACTAAGAATTACTCTTTAGAGACCTAAAGCCTCTTAAGAGGAAAAAGTAGATTAAGGTTAGTGATGGCTACTTAATAGCTATATATATTAGGAGTATAGTTATAGATAGAAGGAAAGGCAAACAGATTGTATTAAAAGGTGTTCTCTTTGTACCTAGGCTTAGAGTCAATCTTGTTTCTTAGAACCAGTTTAGTAAGCAGTTTAGTATTCAACTACTAAAATTCATACTTCACTTACCCGATAGAAAGCTAGTTATCTAGATAAGGCTTTTAGGAGGAGTACCATTCATTGAGGAAATTAGCTAAGACCTAGATGAACTTGTATATATATGCATTCCCTAGGATTTAGTAAATAATGATACCTATGCCTTTATAGCCTAGACTAACTAGGATTAGTAGGAGCTATAGTATAGAAGAGTTAGATACTTTAGAGAAGGATTGCTAAAAGACCTTTACAAAGTAACTAACCTAAAGGACAAAATTCCCGTCCCTACAAAGCATTAGCCCTATAGGGTGTGTTCTCTAGCCAAAATGAAAAAACATAAAGGTAAGGAGACTAAGAGAAAGCTAGCTAGGCTTACCCTTATCTCAATTAATATCTATAGACCATTACCTATCTTAAGACTAGGTTTCAAATAGTAGCTTGAGATTGTTAACAACTTTTTAAGAAAGAAGTGGATATTCCTATTAAAATCAAGAGAAGATGTAGTAAATGTACTATAGGGATAGAGAAGAAAAGCTAAATTGCAATTAGGGAATTAGCTTTAGGTAGTAAGAAGTAATAGAGTAAGAGAATTGCTTACATTACTTAAGTAGTAGGAGAAAGAATCTAGAATCTCCTATTACATAACTAAAGCATATAACTTAATCTAAAATAGAGTTGTAGAAAGGTTAATCTAGACATCTAAGGAGTATGTTAGGGCAATGCTAAAAGATTTAAACATACTAGTTAAATTCTAGCTAGAAGCATTAGCTACCTATACTATTATGAGAAATGCTCTCCTAAATAGTCTAGATATAGATAGATTTAAAGTTTTACCCGATGAAGCTTTTACTAGAAAGAGACCTTCTACATTATACTTTAGGGTCTAAGGATGCAAAGCAGTTATGTATATAGACGCTAAATCTTAGCCGGCTAGGATGAGATTAGACAAGCTAATAAATAGAGGCAAAGATACTGTTTTTATTAGGTATGTGCCTAGTACATTAAAGATGTAGCTATTCTAGGAACCTAATATGAAAGCTATAAGAGCTTATAATAATACTATCTAGTTTGAGAATAAGAAAGGAGGGGATATGACATTAAATGTTCCTAGACTCAACTAGCTAAGCTAAGCTCTAGTAAGGAACCTAGTTAGTAGACTAAGGAAGGAGAACCGGGATATCAAACCATTGTAGGTCTAACTGCCTCTACTACTAAAGGACATTGACTAATATTAGGTAATGGTTAATCTAGAAGAAAAAGAACAAAACGATGAATAGTAGGCCCTTAATTAGAGCTAAGAGAAACAGTAGGCCCCTAATTAGAGCTAAGAGAAACCTTAGCAAGACAACTAGGATGTCTAGGCTTAGGAGGGGAATTTAAAGAGAAGGAGATCAATCTCTAATAAAGGGTTAAGGGAAGAAAGAGTACATAGTATGATTATAAGATTAACTATATAGAAGAGACTAAGAGAATTAGAGGAGGATGAGTTCCTAGAAGCTAAGCACTATAGGGCCTTTATCTGTATAATGAAAGACCTAGATCTAAGTATGGATTAAATAGATAAACTTCTAGAGTGTGTTTACGAGGTTGCATTCCCTACCTTTATACCGGGGATTGCATAAAGATAGGAGGTTCTAATCCTAAGAACCTATTAAGAGGCAATACAAGATCCTAAATAGGGTTATATATAGGAAGATGCAATCTAGAAGGAACTAACTACGCTTGGAAGCAACTATACCTAGGATTAGGTAGTTCTACTAAAAGGAGTAAACCTAGTTACTTCAAAATAGGTATTTAATATAAAGAGACTAATTAGTAGAGCAATTAATAAGTTTAAAGCAAGACTAGTTGTAAGGGGGTTTTCTTAGAAATTTAGGATAGACTTCTAGGAGACATTTGTACTAATAGTTAGGCATAATATACTTAGAGTGTTTATAGCTACTATATATGAAAAGGATCTAGAGCTACACTAAGTAGATATGAACAATGCATTTACTAAAAGTACCCTACAAGAAGACATCTATATAATCCTACTACTAGGTGTAGAAGTCCTATAAGGTATAGCCCTAAAAATCCTAAGGAGCTTATATAGCCTAAAACAAGTAGTAAGAGACTAGAACAAGCTATATATCTTAAAGCTAGAGGAAATAGGATTCTATTAGTTAGAGGTAGACCTATGTTTACTCATCTATAGAAGAAGGAACCTAATGGTTCTTACCTATATAGATAACATTCCTATTGTAGCACTAAAGCTAGGAGATGTTCTCTAGTTTAAGAAGGAACTAGGCAAGGTGTTCAAGATTAAAGATCTAGGTAAACCAACTAAAATTCTTAGGATAAAGCTTACTAGAGATAGAAAGAATAGTACTCTAAAGCTAGACTAGGAACACTATATCTAGGAAAACCTTGCAAAGTTTGGAATAACTAAGGAAATAGCCTACCTAACCTTATTACTACTTAATAGCTATGAAAGTCTAAGGAAATCTAACTTAGACGAAGAAAGGTGTAACAAGACTAAGTACTAAAGCTAGAATAGTATATAGATGTAGCCAATAACTATAACAAGACCTAACATTGCTTTTGCCCTTAGAAGATTAGGATTATATGTATTAGATCTATCTAAGAGATATCTAAAAGCACTTAGAAAACTAGCTAGATACCTAAGATCATTCCTAAGTCTAGGGTTAATGTTTAGGAGGGGTAGGGGAAAGCTAATAGGATATTCAGACTCTAATTATGTAATAGATAAAGCTAATAGAGTTTCGATCCTTAGAAGCATCTTCTTTCTCTATAGATTACTAGTTTCTTAGATAAGCAAGAAGCAAAAGTTAGTTACTACATTAACTATAGAGGCTAAGTACATAGCAATAAATGTATATACAAAGCAATCTCAATTCCTTACAGTACTCCTAAGGGAGATGGACTATGCATGGTTAGTAGGAGAATGTTTATTTCAACTACTAATAAAAGGGAATTCTAATACAGTAAATAAAATCAGGCCTATTCAGATTATAGGTAACAACTAGGTAGCTTTAACTCTTATTAAAGATGCTTATACCCATAAGAGATCAAAACATATTAATATTAGTTTCAATAAGGTTAGAAATCTTTAGTAGTAAAGAAAGATTATAGTAGAATACACTCTAACAAAAGAGATAGTAGCTAATAGCCTAACTAAGCTAAAGATAGAGCTATAGTTCTAGGAATTCATTAGACAACTATAGTTAGCATAAAGGGACAAAAGTGCCCGCTTAGAGGAGTTCAAACTCTACTAAGCGTATAAATACTAGATCCAGGAATTGAACCTAGCAGATTGGATACGCTATACTAATCTAGAAGCTATTGCATCTGATTAGCTAATTGAAGTTCTTGTTGGATTATATTAGTTAGAATTAGGATTTGTAGACTAACTAATCTAAGTAGGAGTATTAGAATATATAGTCTAGTTAGTAACCTAGCAAGGGATGCTAAGGCAGACTAGATCACATAATGACTATCATATAACTAATCTAAGCTAATACCTTTTAGGTTTAGCTCCAACCTATAGATAAGAAAAAAACACACTTGCTATTCCTACTTTGGCCCCTACTATTCCTTGTAGCTTCTATTGTAGCTTATGATCCATTTATACCTATCGGCCCTCCTTAGCTCGACAGATACTCGTATTCTACTACGGATAATATCGCTATTCGCCTTAGCTATATAATTATCTAGCTACTATAGGTACGATATATATCCGCTATAGTCGAGATAACGGAGATTAGTATATATTCCGAAGCCGTAACTATCCGAAACCTTTCGTCTTCTCGATTAGTATCCTTAGCTCTAGGCGTGCCCTAGGCTCTTTATATCGACGATTCGAGGAGGATAGTATTACTAGCTCGGAATTCTTATAAGAAGCTAGTATACGAGGCCTTACTCTTTTAGATCGAACGCTATTTAATCGAGGTACGGATATTAAATCGTTCCCTATAGAGAGCTTAATATCCTTATTAGCTAGAAATTCGGTACTATATCTAGAGTCGAAGCTAGTCGATATTGTTAGCTCCTAACTAGCGAGTAACCTTATTAGGTTTACGGTATTACTCTATATAGAAGAGGTATACTCTTACTATAATATAGTATATTTATCGATAGTTATTACGCTATCTCGAACTAGACTTAGGATTCGACTATAACTTACTAGTAGGACCTTATTAGTTCCGCTATAGATCCTAGCTATCCCGCTACTATTACTACTAGCTTATTTAAGCGATACTTTTATTATAGCTATCCGTTGTAAATTAGTAAGGCTACTACGCTTAACGTCTACCTTTCGCTAGATACTACGTTATCGACTCGCTACTACGCGCGCCGTTTCGTCTATTATACGTATTTCGAGACTACGACGAGCTAATACCTACTCGTCTACCGATAGTATAGCGATAGATTCTTTAAAGTAGCGAAGTTCCTCTACTATAGCGGTATTGTAAGTAGATATCCTTCTAGCGTTTTCGAGGTATTTCCTATACTAATCTTCTACGTTCGGTTAGATAAAGCGTATATACTATACTAAGAGGTCTTTTAGGACTACTAAATAGGATCCGTTAGAGCCGCTTAGAATCCTACTATAGTATAACTAGGTTCCGCTATAAAGGAACAAGATACTATATTCGGTATACTCCTACGTATTAGGTAACCTAGCGAGCTAGTATTTCGTTTTACTAATCTTAATATTATCTAATACGTTACGGAGTATTAAATAGTCGAAGACATCCTAATTGGCGACTATAGTATAGTAAACCCGATAAAGTACGAATATTAATTACTTATTAAAGAGGGTATCCTAAGGTATCCGAAATCGATACTTATCTAGTAATATATACTCGAGTACTATAGCGCTCTACTCTAAAAGTAGCGTAGATACGAATACTACCTTCGTATTATTCTAAGGATATAGTAAAATATTCCCTAAATTCGGCGGTATTAGGAGATTATATCGAATATCCGGATTATAGCAATTACAATATTCCGTAGCGAAGACTATCGCTAGCCTATCGAGATATTTATCTTCTCTAAGCTTACTATCCTAGTATATACGAATATAGTCTATATTCTAGATCTTAAGGAGGTCCCTCGGTATAGTAGTATAACGATTAGCTTTAGTATTAGTCTAGAATACCTTCTATCTCTTCGACCTTCTTCCTATTTAATCTACGGAGTTAGGCTCTATAGTAGTAGGTATAGTAGATTCCGTATCGGAATCCTCCTTATCGTAGTTACTTTCGAGGGTTACGTCGATATCGATTGTTATATAGATACTAGTATCTATCTACGGACTAGAGAATTTAGTCTTATAGGATACCTTTCTACCGCTATAGGGCCTACTACTAGTAGCTAGCTAAGTATTTAATATCGAAAACGTGTCTCGTATCTAAGCTAGCTAGAAAACAAATACCTAACTTCGAAGATCGCTAGGGGTTATATTCCGCCTAGCTTAGCCAAGTCGCTAGTAAAGATTAAGATAGTTATACTCGAGTATTAATCCCTACTATATTACGATCTAGACTATACGGATATTAATTCCTATACTAAGGATAGTAGTAGTAACTATAATACGAATTTTATAATCCGTATTACTAAATCGAGTATACTAAAGCTCCTAATTATACGCTAGTATAGCTAAGGTATAAAACTAAACGATTTTAAGTATAGATAATATAGGATTAGTACTATTTCCCTAGTAGTACCGGTTATTGTCTAGGAATGCCTTCGTCTAGTCTACTAGCTATACTCGGATACGGTTTATAGTTACGATTATATTAGGACGACTATCGACAAATACGATAGTCTTAAGAATTTTCGTAGGAGATATACTCTCTCCTATAGTAGATAGAGTTTAGCCCGCGCGCTTAGTTAGAGATATAGCCTTCTCGATTACGAAATACAATTAGCCTTAGATAGCTCTTATACTATCTATTTCCTTAAAGATATAGGTATAATCGGTATAGTTTATACTAGTACGGAATATAGTAGTACTATATAGACGTTAGCTAATAGAATAAAATCCGCTATTAGTAAGTATATAGGCTTGCGTCGTACGATCTAAGGTTCCTATATAGCTAAACTATATATAGTCGTTATAGAGGAGGGCTCGTAATTAAGTAATCGTAAGGAACTCTTTACGAAATAATACCTAGATAGAGAGGAGATATACTTCGTTAAAGGCGACTAGTCTAATATAGGATATAAGAGGGGCGCTATAGAGAATGTCTTTAAATTCGTTAGAGATAGCCTATTTAGGGCTTAGGATAATATAATTATAATACCTATCTTAGATCTTCGATATTATATCTAGATTATTCTATCTAGTTTCTACTATAACTAATATAGGATTTATATATTTCCCTATAATTCGGATAAGATCTATATACTACTTAGTTCTAAGTCGACTAAGAGGAATAAGCTAAAGGGCGATCTATCTAGTTAAGATAGTAAATACCTAGAATATAAGACTCTTGCCTAGGCTAGTCTTAGCGATAAATAGGATATCCTATCGCTAGTAGATTAGAGTCTATAATACTTAAACTTATATATCTAGTAGCTTTCGCTCTAGCTACTACAAAGACTAGTCGTATAGTCTATTAAATATCTACCTTATTCTAGACTCGATTATAGGACATTATAAGTATATAAGGTCTATATTATCTATCGTATATACTATAGCGTAAATCGACTCTAGACTATACGAGTAGATATGTTCGATTATATACTCGATAATATTACGAATTCCTCCTAGTTTAGATATTCGCTCTAGCTCTATAGAAACTAATACTATCGCTACGAGCCTTGTAAGTAGGCTATTTTAGAGGCTACTCTAGATCTAGCGATCTTTACGAACGCTCTTTCTTACCTAAGATAACTTAGTAGAAGTACTAAACCTATCTAATATAGTATAGAGCTATTCTATAATATACTTCGCCTAGATAGATTATAGAGTTATTAATCTTATATCGATAGTATTTACTATAAACGCGTTCCTACTTCTCTTCCTAATATAGGTAGTTAGCCAAGGTATTATAGTATTAGTAGGTAGCTAGGCTAGTAGTATCCTAGATCGAATTCTAGATTAAAGGAGAGGAGTAGGAGTTAACTTACTAGTTACTTATAGTATAGCTAGATACTATAGCGGATTATCGCGAAGGCGTTAAGTAGGACTATAGTATAGGTAGGTCGAATCCGGTAGATTAATTATATAGACTACGATATACGATTTTAGTACTTCTATAAGGCTATAGCTCGATAGAGTACTCGATATTACTTAAAATTAAAGAATAAGGTTCTTTTTATAATTATGTAGTAATAAGACGTAGCGGATTTTAAGATTTCTATATATAAAGAGTATAATCGCTATTCGTATTCTATCTATTCTCCTAATAGATTATATAATCTCTATAAAATCCGATAGAACTAGATTAGACGAAAAACAAAGGATATGTAGTAGTCTATATAGGAGGTTATTTAGGAAGCGTCGGGATTAATTAGTGCCGCTACGGAAACTAGTAACTCTATCGCGGAACACGTGCAACGCAATCACATAAGCACATACACACCTAGTTTTTCGTCTGATTGGAGATAGCTTTCGACCCTTGCCCAGATGCAGGAACAGGGACGCCCTTTCGCAACTTCTGTGGTGATGGTCACGAACCACAACATTGAAGCACCACGACAACGCACACTCGTTTGAGAATAATACACAAACCAACAGTTTAACATCAGCGCAACGACTTCACCATCTCCCATACGATATCGCGCCGGACGACGGCGACAGCGACCACGGCCTGGTTGCGCCTCGTCGTGTTTCCGCTCACCATACACGCATAGAACCCCACAATGCGATTATACACTCTCCCAATACTGGCAGCATGCGTCAATACGGTGCTTGCGGGTGTCAAGTTCACCTCCCCTGCTGCCGGCTCGAATGCTCCTTCCGGCACAATGACAGTCAAGTGGGAGGAAGATGATACATCGCCGAGTATTGACCAGTTGACTACATATACCATCCAGCTGATGGTAGGAGGAAACAAGGAGGGCACAGATGCGGTATGTCGTGGCGAGAGAGGAGCGAAAATGTGATGCCAGTGCGAACTAGGAGCAGAGCTGGGATGAAAGGCGATGAGGCAGCACTGGCGATACACACAGGCCATTGTCAAGGAGATTGTGCTGACAGACTGTCCACAGTTACCGATTGCAGTCCTTACTACTAAGGGTACGTTCGCGACTGGCAATTCGTTTCAGGGCACTGTGCAATCGACACTAGCTGGCCCAACCAAGAATGGATAGTAAGTCATATATCATGAGTCCGCCCGCTGCTGGGGCGATGAAAACAATGCCTGACAAATACTCAGCTACATCAAAATGATGGCAGTCGCAAAGGAGGGTGGACAGATGACCTACTTCTCGAATCGGTTCAACATCCCTACTATGACTGGAACCACTCCGGCCGCATATGCCCAAGGAGCAGCAGGTGTTTCTGGGACGAGTGATGTTCCAGAGACTATAGACGCGGTGAGCAATGCCGCAGCAGGAGGTGCAGCAGCGGATCCCGCAGACGCAGGCGCCTACACTGTCGCACCTGGACTCCAGACCGGATTGACCAAGTACGCACCAATGCAGTCGGTACCACCAACAAAGATCACCGTGAAGAATTTCAGCCCAGTCTACCCCACGAGCCCATACACACTCGCCACAACCTTCCTACCACCGGCGAAGCAGGTGACTACGATTACCAAGCCCCAGACTTTCTCTGTGAGCAGCATGGAGAATACGGTACGTGACTTCGCATGATGAAGGTTACTGGCACATTCTGACTTGTGATCTCTAGGCTGCTGCGCAAGCAAACCCTACGGACAACATGGCAAAGTTCCTGGCACGATGGAAGGACTAGAACGACAGACTGGATTAAGCGGCGTTCACAAGGTGTGTACATGTGCATTGGTCTATCTAGGCATTTTCAGGCGCGAAACAGGAGCGGCGTTTGGGTTCGGCCAGGTGATGAGACCACTGGCTTGTTCATGGGAGCATTTTGCCGTGTGCAGATGGCGAGTTGCACGCCAACCCACAGAACATTGATTATAGAAAGATATATGACATAAGGTCCAGACTGTCGCTGTGAACTTCGGTACGCACGTCACAAAGGGTCATGAGATATTGCGTAGCAAGTCATCGGTGGTTAAGATACTGCTTACCAGCTACATCTTTCGAAGTCTACCAAATTTCGGTGGACAGCTACATACCCATGCCTCGTCGCTGGAAGATACGACATTGTAGTCTGAAGGTCTGCACTGGATCGCAACGCGCTTTGGAAGGACCAGTCGGGATCTCGAAACGCTGTTGTGTGCCTTTGTAGATCTCACCGACTTGCTAGATAGACGCCTATGGCGCGGACCATGGTTGTATCGACGCTGTCAAAGTTGGGCTGCAGTTGGAAGCGCGCGCGCAGTTGATATGTGCAGGTTAGTACGGTGCAGATGGCTGGGTGATGGGTATATACAGAGCTGAGTCGCATTTTCACTGCTGCTGATGTCGTTATCTGAAGCAGCTTGCTACAATTCTGTCCTCGGATTTTTGACTGTCCTGCTGTCGCTATGATTGCATTGGTGGATTGTCTTGGGACAGCTCCAACTAGCTATCCAGGTAAGTGAGACCACTTTCAAATGGACAGACAGCGCTGTTGATTCACGGACCAGATGTTGCACTTCCAGAGCTGATACAGAAGGCTGACAATGTTTTCACTCCAATTTCGCCAATTGACCCCTTAATGGCGCGCGACGAAGAACACCCATGTACGGAGTGTGGCCAGGCGCGAACACGGCGTGGCTCAGTAGCATCGGATCCAACTCAAGCCAATGCTGGAAGATCATGGCATCCATGCACGAATCAGAAATGTGTCAGGGGAAATACCACGCGACATCAGTACGGGTGGCATATCTGGGAGGTTCATGGTGAGAGCCCCTTGTGTGATTGTGGTCTGCGAAGTCGACAAGGTAGATTGATCAGCGGATCAAATGCTGGTCGACCTGGTTATGGTTTCTGGAAATGTGCGTATGGTGCGTGCAAGTACTTCTCGACGGATCGAAAGGGTCGATCGGTGACTAATGGCGAGGTGAAGAAGGCCGATGTAGAGCAGTTCATTCCTTGGTTGACGATTGCGACAAATGCAACATGATCGTACCTTTGTTCATTTTCAATTGGATGCCAGAAGTACCGGCAGCCATGTTCAGTGCTATCATGATGCTCCTCTGACGGAAGACTCTCCCTGCTCTCTAACCGTACAGCTGTGTGAGCTAGTCCATGCCTAAGCCTGTTGCCTCACGAATAGAGGCCGGGAAGCACATAACTATCGCAGAGTGGCGTGGGACCCCAACCGAAGAGAGATTCCCCAAGAGTGTGCCGACATACCGGGCAACCAGCCTATGAGCAGCAGAATTTTGGTGCAGACTGTATGCCCTCTACCTCAGTCTTCTTCCACCACACCCTCGTCCGTATCGCCTGGGCCTTGCGGGCCACGTTTGCGAAGGTTTGCAACGCCATAGAATAGATCGTCCAGCTCTTTGTCAGTGACTTCGTCTCGTGTTTGGTACTCGTTGAGCGCAGTCAGGATTGAGCGAGCTTCTTTGGTGTTTACGTCTGCCCACTCAGTGGTTTCGATAGCGCGAGCAGGGCCGATAGTAACTCCTACCATGCCAAGTCGCTTGTCGTTGTCGCCCCTGTTGTCTAGCGATACCAGGAGCTCGCCTCTGAATGCTGTGACATGGAGTGGCACTCCTGGGAGCTGCTTCGCCACCATCGCCGAAGCGTCCTGAGCCTCGTGGTCCGGATGCGATGCCAGCGCAGACGAGGCCATTAGGAAAAGCGCTTTGACCTTCTCGACTGCGATGACCAAGACATCCTCGCTCTCAGCATATTGCATCGGCGCACTCCAGATGCCAGAGACCGCCATCTTATAGTCACCGCTGGTAGGATCTTGATGGGCAACACTTTTGACGAGATCCTTCATATAAATCTTTTTCAAAAGCTTGAAGTCCGACCACTTCCAGACTCCAATCCAATCGTCCCCGCCACCGCTCACAAGCAAGTCGCCGCTACCGACCTGACAGATCTTGCTTACGAATTGGGTGTGGCCCAGACAAAATCCTTCGATGATGTGAGCCTGTGGTGGTCCTCTGGAAACACGAATGTGCTCATCACGATCTGCTGTGAGGATGTAGCCTCTATGCTGACCTTCCACCTTCTTTAAGACAAATTTCATGTCAGTCAGCATGGAGACGTGGCCGAGCAACAGTTTATGGTCAAATTTGAGGGGGTCTTTCCGAGCGGTGAAGTTCTTCTGCTTCATTTGCGCCTCCAGAGCCATTCTGTTGCGCTTGCTGTGGACTGTCAGCTCGCTCGCTGCGACTTTGAAGCCATGCGTTGATTGGGGCGTGGGATCGGCTGGAGTCGCCTCGGCTTGTACATCGTCGATGGTCGCTGGTATCAGTGGCAAAGAGTAGACGTCGCCGAACTTGTCTCCGATCAAAATGGTAGCATTGTCAGGCATGACTTGCACAGCACAAGGTCGCTTTGGCATGCATCTTTGGCTGAGTTCTTCGAGCCTTCCTTCTTGACATTCAAAAACGCGGATGCATTTGTCCTCGGTCACTGCGACAATGTGCTGGTAGTCTGGAGAAGCGGCAAGCTTGATGACATTTGGAGCCTTGGGGCCTGGTTTGGTGCCGTTGCCGGTCCTCTGCTTCTTCACGGGACGCTCTCCGTGCAGTTCTTGCAGGACAAGGCCTTGGTCATTTCGTGTTGTTGGTTGTGAAGGCTAGCGAGGATTAGTTCTAGCCGAGAATGTTTGGGGTCACGTCAATGCCACACTCTCGCCGCACAGCATCACCACATACAGCATGATTAGCTGACCACTCGGATATGATCTCGTTGGATGTAAGGCTCAATGTGACCAGTCGTGGCCCACAAACGGCGATGATGAAGCCTTCGCTAATCGTGTCGGTGGCATCTCTGCCATAGAGGATGCTTTGGAATGGGTGACGCATCTTGCAACGATCCTGATCAGGCTGCTCAAGTTCTGGAAATGGAGGGATGCTTCTCGCACGTGGTAATGCTAGCTTCACTTCACGTGCAGAATTTCAAGGTTCGCAACATTATTCACTTCGGCTCGGCAATCGGAACTTTTTACAGATCGGGAATAGGTAGCCATCGCCAAGACTTTCCATCACAGTGTCCATTCGACTGTCTGGCGGCACTTTGGGAGCAGAAAAATGGGCGGACACGATTCTGACTCTCGCGATCACTGTGGAATGCGTCGATTGCCTGGTTGAGAGCGGTGCTGAGGATTTTGCAGGGCTTATGTTCGGAAAGAAAGCGAGGGAAGCAGCTGGAAAAGAACGGGATGCGCCGCCGGTGACAGGCGTGGTGTTGAAGAAAGGCTGCAGCAGACTCTTGAAGGGCGAATATCATACTTCGTCAGACCTCTCAGCTTCCCAACGCATACTGCCGCTTCACACGCACACATTATTCGTCTCCCCTCCCCTCCCCTCTTCACATAGATATACCCACGTTGCTGCTACACCGCGTCACGCAAGACGGCCATCACAGCGCAAGGCAACGCAACGCAAGGCAACGCAACGCAAGGCAACGCAACGGTAAGCGCACTCCGCCAACGCCGTTGACAGTTTCCCGCTCGCCTGCCTCACTTCAGAATCGCCTCAGCGTGATCTTGGCCAGTGCATCTGCTGACTGACTGATAGCGGCGCTGTTCGCACTTTTCATAGCCTTTTGATCTCGCCGCAAACAACTACACAACCACGAGTCAGTAAATCCGACACCGGCCTGCTCGGCGGCAACACAACACCACTCTTCCCCGCCCTCACTCGACCGGCACCATGGTGCGAGAAACCAAATTCTACGACGTTCTAGGCGTCTCGCCAGACGCCGACGAGTCTAAGCTCAAGACTGCTTACCGAAAGAGTGCTCTGAAGCACCACCCAGATAAGAACGCGCACGACCCGAGCGCCGCAGAAAAGTTCAAGGAAATCTCCCACGCATACGAAGTTCTTTCAGACCCACAGAAGCGTCAAATTTACGATCAGTATGGCGAGGAGGGTCTTGAGCAGGGCGGTATGGGTGGCGGAGGCATGGCCGCCGAAGATCTGTTCGCACAGTTCTTCGGAGGTGGCGGTGGTGGACTCGGTGGCATGTTCGGCGGCGGCATGAGAGATCAAGGTCCAAAGAAGGCACGCACAATCCATCATGTACACAAGGTCTCCCTCGAGGACATCTACCGAGGCAAGGTCTCCAAGCTTGCTCTCCAGAAGTCCGTCATTTGCTCAAAATGCGAGGGCCGCGGTGGTAAAGAGGGCGCTGTCAAGACATGTGCAGGATGTAACGGACAGGGAATGAAGACCATGATGCGCCAGATGGGTCCCATGATTCAGCGATTCCAGACTGTCTGCCCCGACTGTAATGGCGAGGGTGAGACCATCCGAGAGAAGGACAAGTGCAAGCAGTGCAACGGCAAGAAGACGGTCATCGAGCGCAAGGTTCTGCATGTGCACGTCGACCGTGGTGTACAGAGCGGTACCAAGATCGAGTTCCGTGGCGAGGGTGACCAGATGCCGGGTGTGCAGCCAGGCGATGTCCAATTCGAGATCGAGCAGAAGCCACACCCACGTTTCCAGCGAAAGGGCGACGACTTGTTCTACCACGCCGAGATCGACCTTCTCACAGCTCTCGCCGGTGGAGCCATCTACATCGAGCACCTCGACGAGCGCTGGTTGACTGTTGAAATCCTGCCAGGTGAGGTCATTTCACCCGGTGAGATCAAGGTCATCCGTGGCCAAGGTATGCCATCCTACAGACATCACGACTTTGGCAACCTTTACGTGCAGTTCGAAGTCAAGTTCCCAGAGCGCCTTTCTGGACCACCGGATGCCGACGGCTACCCAACACCTCTCAGTAAGGCGCAGATTCAAGCCCTCGAATCTGTACTGCCACCACGCATGCCACAGCAGATTCCACCGCCAGACGCCATGACTGAAGACTACCAGCTCGAGAAGGTCGACCCAATGCGGGAAGGCGAACGCGCAGCAAGAGCCACGGAGGAAGATGACGACATGCAAGGCGGAGAGAGAGTACAGTGCGCATCACAATAAGCGCCGAGGACAAACAGAGATACCCATGAAACCAGACTGTGGACACGACGCTATGAATGATACACTGGGCAAGCCAGTAGCTTGCTGGATTCCATTGTCGAGATGACAGTCTTCGGGCTGCTCACATGGCAATGGAAAGGCGTGCTTTCGGACATGCAATGAGCGTGATAGATCTGAATATATGCGACGGTGCTTTCCATGGTTCTGGCACATTTTACGTCGTTTTCACAAGCATGGCCTGCTTGTCTGCGGCCGTTTGGGGCGTTCGGGATGAAAGACAGGTCCGTTGGGCATCGATAGCGTTAGCTGTATCAAATCAAGTCCTTGCTATACACGCAGTCTGAGCATTCGCGCACTCTCGTCGTTACACCCACGTTCTGTGCTGCGGCAAGGCGCCGTGGAAGCCCTGCGAATGACCTGCTTGATTGAGATGGCCTATAATAAAGTGGACTGACTAATCCATAATTGAAACAAAATGTATGCATCTACGGTTTCTTTTGACTACCAATGTATTCATACTACACGGCTATTGTACAATGTCAAAAGACATCCAAATCTTCCAACACGCCCTCCTCAACAATGATAAAATCATTCAAAAATCCCTCAAAATCCTTCGACCTCACCTTCCAACATGTATCCCCATCTACAGAAGACTTCAATTCGGTCGTTTCTTTCAAGATACAATGTTTCTCACAAATCTGTCAGACATGTCGAGCTTTTCTCCACCGCACGAGGATGTTTGGATCATGGCATTCGTAGACCGAACATGTCGTCCTGAGACTGAAGTCTGGATTTTTGGATCTTGGGAATCTTCTACGCCATCCCATCGATCCAAAGACTGTGAAGATTTGGTCATGGCGTTGGTGAAAGGTATCAAAGCTCTGTCTGTGCCGGAAAGTATACATCAATCCCTCCTCGATCATGTCTCAGGAGTTTCAAGAAAAGATTACTCGGCTCATCTTTCGAATCCGAATCTCATTCTTTGTGGAGCGGTTCATGAATCTACGACTAAGATTTTCGAGGAATTGGGATTGATCGGGAATGTATTCGACCGTGTGGGTTTGGTTCCGAATCATACGTATGTTTTTAATGTATCTGAGCTACCTGAGCCGAGAAATTTGCCGGAGGGTTTGAAATGGGGAGAATTGAGGTATGAACATTTTGCGATCGTGAGGGCGAGGACACAGATTCCTAGGCAGGATAAGACGTTGGCTGATTTGCCGAATTTGGCGATTTATGATGCCGAGAAGGAGGTGCCGATTGCTTGGGTATTTGTGGGTATTGATGCGAGTCTGACGACTTTGCATGTTGAGGAAGAGTGGAGGGGCAAGGGATTGGCGAAGATGATTGCTTTGAAGTTGTGGAGAGAGAAGATGGATAGGTTCTGGGAGGATGGAGTTCTGAAGTTCACGCACGACTATGTGATCAGGGGAAATGCGGCAAGCGTTGCAACTTCGGAGAGTCTGGGAGGGAAGCACATCGGTGATACGTTCTGGGTGAGACTGGACATGAGCTTGGCAAGATAGAACTGGAGTGCTGGATTTGGCCTCAAAACCGGTTCAAATGCGCGGGACTGGTATCTGCATCAACTGTCAGCGACAGGATGTGTATTTGCATCATATCGCATCGTCAGCATCTACATGTATGCTCTGGCTGAGTGCCTCAGCGTCTAGCGTCTGTGATCGCATTCTCTCATGTGCATGTTCTACTCGTACAAATTGGCCGCGGATGCTCCAGACATGTACCCTAAGACACTCCGACAGCGATTGGGAAGTCACCCGTCAGAAGCCACAATATTCCGAATGCCTCTTCGGGTGTGAACTGCTGATCTTCCTCCATACGCGCATCGATTCTCCGCCATGCCCCAGTACTCTCTCACGTCCTTATTCAAGTCGAGAGTGTATCCAGAATTCTCTGTGTTCGACCCCGCTGACTCCAGAAGTTGCTACATGTTCGACCCAGCAGGCTTCGAGACATCCTTGGTGTTCGGCTTGGAAGCACTTAGATTGCCTTCTGCATCGTAATCAGGCGTCGTCGAAGTTTCCTCGACTCTCGACTTGATGATGTTCGTTCCGGTGGACTCGTTCGACTTGGCCTGCACCATAATCTGATGTCCCTTCGACACAGCCTTGCTCGTACTGTCCAGATAGACGCTGTGGCAGAAGAACTCAAAGTCCATGAGAGCAATGATGGGTATGCAGTGCTTCTTCATGACCAGTGGCGTTATGCACGAGTCCGAAACATATACACGTATCCGTGATAGCTGTGTCGAACCTCCAAAATAGCTCGACAAAACTCAGGATCTAGCGCACAATCTTCAAGGCTCGCGGAGTATCGTGGTGTCTTGAGCGTACTCAGCGACACAACCGCTAGAAGGAATATGAAGTCGAAGGGACAAGGTAACCGACCTAGGTCAGCCTGAGCAGGTCCGAGAAGGCCATCGCAGACGGGAAAGATTGCAACGCACCACAATGTGCAGTTTCCGGTCAGCCGGTCAAGATGGGCGAAGCCGGGAAACCTTGTGACGTGAAACAGTTTGCAGTCGCTACTCAATCAGCGGAAGCGATCGCAGATGGGAAAGCTTACGAAGTGCACAAAATCGCAGCCGCCAGGAATCAGCAACAAGGTCGGAGATAGGATAGCCTGATCACAGCCGTGAATGGGACAGCATGAAGACTCCTGAAATCTGCATACAGAGTCCCACCCGCTTTTGGTATTGTGATTAGGCGTGATACTTACTTGTTATCTCATGTCATCACGATTTATCCTGCCGACAACAACACCAATACTTGAGGAACTGTGAATGCAGTGTTCTCACAGACGAAGGCAACCGGATGATACCTGTTGTTGGATGTTAGGTAGTATTCTATGGCTTCGACAGATGGCAAGTCCAGCAACGGATACACGGTTCAAGCAGCGGAGATGAATTGCGAGGCATGGGGGGTGCAATTTTCGCCCGAGCTAGCTGTGAAATTATCTGTAGACGAATTAGCACGTGTTACATCTGTACAAGTGCAGCTGTAAAAGCAGGTATATGGATTTAGGGTCGGAAAAAAATTATTGAGTGTTGCATACGTTTTAACTTCATTGAAGTTCTCAGGGTTAAAAATGTGTCATCATTCCCAAGGGGTTGAAGAAGAAAAGAGATGAAACGTACCATAACTTCGATCAGTGCAAGACAGGACAATGAGCCTGTTAGTCAGCAGCTGTATCGAACAAGATGAGCGGGAATGCAGGGTGTGTTGTCTCATCGCGCGGCATTTCTCATTCATCGTCGACATGCTTCGTCGACAGTCTATGAACCGTCGCCATGAGCCTTCGAGATGTTGTCGTTCTATCTCGCGACAGCGCTTAGTCGAAGAGACCGAAGCCCATGTCACCCTCAGACTCCTCCTCTTCCTCGGCAGGCTTGGCTTCCTCCACAGGAGCAGCGTCACCGCCGGCAGCTGGAGCGGAGCCAGCGGCTGGAGCAGCACCGGCATACTTCTCCGGGTTGGCGATGCGGTCCTTGAGCTCAGTGATGGCGTCGAACTCGTAGTCAGTCATGAGAGCCACAGAGATGACGTTCTTGTAGCCGTTGACCAAGCTGTGCATGACAGATGGCAGGGTTGGGTAATTGGCAGCAAGGGAGATCGAGGTGATGGTAGCGATCGCAGTGCTGAAAGCCTTGAGGAGCTGGCTCTCCTCAATGTCGAGAACGCTCGAGTCGAAGGTCTGACCCTGGTCGTAAATCTGGGCAATACCCATACCGTACGTGAAGGGAGAGATGTTCAACATGTTGAGCAGAGTGGCCTCCGATGGACCGACCTTGTTACCAGCCTCAACGAGCTTGAGGTCAGTGGTGATTTCAATGGTACCACGGGCGATCTTGGTTGGGACACCAAGAGCCTGGAAGAAAGAGGTCTTGCCGGGTTCCATACCAGTGTTTCCAGCTGGGACGTACACATCGGCGGGAGCAACGGCACCAGCACGAGCTGGGGCGGCGACACGGTTGGAGAGAATCTTCTCACGGGTGGCCTTGAGATCGGCGTTGGTGAAGACGAAGCCGACGTTGCCCTTGACGTGCGGGAGCAAGCGTTCGTACTCTGGGAAGTCGGGCTGGAAGGTCTTGAGCGCACGGCGGACCTGCAACGTCACGCGTCAGTCTTGAATCTGTCTGCTGCAAACACACTGTTCTTCTCGTACCATAGTGTTCTTGCCCATCAGGACGACACTCTCGCCGCGCATGCTCTGACGGATCTCGTGCATCTGCTGAGACGAGACATTGTCGACGGTGACGATGAAGATGGACTTGTACTCCTCGAGCAAGCCCTTGAGCTTGTCGAAATAGCCGGCCTTGTTTGCGCTCTTGCCACCCATACTGACAGTTCTGCAGTATAGGACTTTAAGGACTTGAAGTGGTGGAAATGTTTTTGTGGTAGAAGCGAAGCTGTCGTCGGCCTGGAATTTCGAGGCCGGAGGTGCTCGCCAAAGGCCCAAATCTGCGCAGAGCGGCACAGGAGTGCGAGCGGGAGCTTCCGCCTTGGCGCTTCTTCAGAGTGGCACTTCACTTCTGTATATTGACCTTCCAATCGCAGTCTCACGTTCATTTTCGATACAAGACGCGTCGGTCGCCAGTCGTCACTCCATGCGGCACCCTCCGCATGGTGATCTATGTTCCTGCTCACCGCGGTGCCATTTGAAGGCAGCCTCTGTTCGAAGAGACAGAGCTGTCTTGTAACAATCTCAGCTTCTGCTCAAGGCTCGTGAGGGCTGTCCTGCATCGGCGAAAGTCGGCATCTCTGCTACTCATTTGGATACCCTACACTGGACCCAAAATGAGACTCCTCAATACCATGATCTGCGAGCTGGATGGTTTCATGGGCCAGCCCCCGCCCTTGTACGTGAGTCTGTCTCACCGGTGGGAATCAGACGAGTCGACTTGTCAAGATTGCTGTCTTTGCGTCTTCCCTGGCGGTAGAGGGTATCGCAAGATTTTGCTAGCCTGTCACTCTGCTCGTGAAGTTCGGACACAGAACTGCCGAAATCAAGTAGCCTTCGACTTCATGGCTGCTGGATCTCCTACTTCGTGAGCGTGCCAGCTCAGCTAAATGACATCGCGCCCCTCATCCTCAGCTCATTAGGAGAAAAGCCGTTCGGCCAGCTCACAGGCTACGACGCTGCAGTGCATCTTGTCGGTGCATGGCATTCGCGTGGCGTTGTGTATGGCGAAGCTATAGAAGAGCTCCGAGTGAAGCCCAGGCGCACTTTGATGACCATATGACACTTCGTGGATGAGCAATGCATGCTCTCCAGCTACACCTTCTGCATAGTGCAATCATATCCCTCCCTCGGGACCAGCACTTTTGGCGCGACACTCATGGTCTTCGTCTTTGCCTTCCGTGAATGAACGAACCCCGGATTTTCGTGCTGTTGACGAAATTGATCACTTGGGCTATCTCCCAAAGCAGACAATAATTGTTGCCAGCTGAGTGTGACCAAAAGATACGGAACTAGCCTAATTGATTGCACAGTGTATGTGGTCACTTTCAGCATTAGCGAGCATCTTCGACCCGCTCGATGGACAGATGAGTGATAGCTCGTCTATGTAGAGGAGTAGGGCTGAAGTGCATGCCATGATCGTGGGTGTTCCTCCAACTAGCATTTAATGCCAATACAAAAATTCCATGCTTGGTGAAAGTGAAACAGCTTTGTGAGATTCGATGCAGCAAGATATTATACACATACAGCAGCTTGGCAGCAGAGGCTGCATGTGGAGCCCACGAGACATGTCATGCCAAGATCCAACCAAGGCTTTGCGATGAACTCTGAAAACGACGGATCTCAAGCAGACGAACAGGGGATCGTGTGTGGTACAGCGAGATGTTGTGTACCGATTTCCCTCGCTGGAGTCTAGATCTCTTACAGACGTCAGCATCGCTGGCAGATGAAGTCGAGGTATGCTTGTCCACGAGAAGGGTTCCTTAATATAGAAGTGGCCAGATGGCTGAGATGGGCGACGAAAAATGGCCGGCGACATCGATCTTGGCGCCCGGCTACAGTATCCACCAACCTTACGATAATACGAAGCGTGTTTCTCAAATTCTTCCACCAAGACAGCGGGGGTGGTGTTTCTCCATCACGCGTCAACGTGGCAATCTCTCAGAGATTGTGCCCGCCTTTCGTTGACCTGGGCTGCAATGTCCAAGCAAACGCCGTACCAGAGGGCAGAGGCGCTGAAGCAAGAACTTCTGCCGTTCTAGTGCGCACGCTAGTTTCAGGGGCATCTGCACAAGAAGCGCGGGCTTGCGCCTGGCGCATGTGATTGGACAATTGTGGAGAAGTGCCGAGCGGAGGAGAGCTGCACTGATGGCTGATGCAGGTCGCGTTTTGATTGTTACTTTGCCTCAGATCCTGCTGTTGTCGACTCTTCTCGTTGCCAGTGGCCCAGTGGCAGTGCTCTCGCCGCCGTCCGTTCTTTACATCCCGACTTGATAATATTCGCCGTGTGGCATAATAATACTCTTTCTCGCCGCCACCGTGCAACACAGACGTAGCCCTGCTCGCCGTCGCGGCTATCTGCCATCAACCCCCTACCACATTGACAGGCCAGGACGACCACGTCAGACGGCAAGGCAGTCCGGAGACCCGCGCCGAACACCACCTCCATCGTTGATGCACCCTGGCGTAACACTATACCGACACATGAGCAGCACTGGACCACCGCATGAGGCTTCACGAACTCTGTTTACGACGCCAACAAAATGGGTCCGCGGCCCACCCACTTGAACCTCAAAAACGATGAGGCAGATGCAGCAGCAGGATATGAGGAATTCCAGCCGCCCAAGGTGAGAGCATGGAGAGAGCTTCCATCACCGCGCGCGGGCGAGGTACCGCCAGCGTTGTCGCCGCTCGATGCGCTGGCTTTTCAATTGCGACCGCTGCATCAAGAGTTCAAGCGCAAAGAGCAGAATGGGAGGAGAATCAGCCGCTTGCCGCCGACGATGGTCGCGAGCGAGGTGCGGAGTCGGCCAGACTACTTTCGAAGTCTCAGCAATGAAAGCAAAATGAGTGCGGTGGCAGAAGGGCAAGAGGAGGCAAGTGCCAGTCCTGTCGAACACCGCGCGCAGGCGACAACGCAGAGCCCTGGGAAGGACCGACCTGTCAGTCATTATCCCATGTTCGACCGGGCATCTGTAGCCACACGGGACAGCAGAGACATCCCTGGAGTGCCCACTCCATTTTTTGATGCGCAGGAGGACCAGAACCCGCACACGTCTTCTGCCATTGAAGCTCCGGATTACTTTGGAATACCACGGGCGACGTCTCCAGATCCAGTCGACCCGAAACTCAACGTTCAGGCACCATCTCCACATGCACCACCCAGCTTAACCAACAGCATCGACACAGTGTCTTCACATCCTCGGACAAGGACGAACGACTCGCAGAGGTCTCACCGTTCGCAGCAGTCTCTGGCATCCGAAAGAGAGAAGGGCTTGGCACCACCGCAGTCACCTAGATTTCCACGATCGCCGAGAAGCTTTCAAAGCATAAGATCAGTACCGCCGGACAGTGATGCTGAAGATGGCGCGTCCGCTGGGGGATCGCATGTGGCTGGAGTGTCGTCACGAAAATTCTCGGGCAGCAGCAACATGTCAAGACCGCAGTCTCCATTCTCACCTTGGATGCATTCAATACACAGGTCGCCTTCTATGACGTCTGAGTACTCCATGAACGGTTCGCAGCAGCTGCAACGGCCTGCGCCTGGTTTCTCAAATTTCTCAAATTTCTCTCGGCCTATGAGCAGTTCTGGGAGCCGGCCATCATTTGATAGCAGGACATCGTTTGACAATCGGCCCTCGCTTGATCGCCAGACGTCCGATCCCCCACGCCGCGCGCCATCTGGAGCCAGCAGCAGCACAGAGGCGTCATTCAGGCTAGCAGCGTCCCGTGAAGGATCTGGTGATGATGTGTTGGCAACACCGATGAGCCATATGCACATTGAAACACCTGGGTTGACCTCAGGGCAAGAGTACTTCCCTTCGGATGGAAAGACTCCCGATGCAAATTCATCATCCTCGTACATTTATGCAAAGTACGCGCTCCCTCGTGGTAGGCCTGTGGACCGGAGCTCGACGGCTTTTCGAGATTCGTGGATCCAAGATCAGTTCGAATGGGAGAAGCAGCATGGAACTTTGCCTGGGCACGAACGCAACCAGTCCGACAGCCCTCTTTTCGAATCTGTCCCTCGCGGCTCGCCAGCACAATCAGAGATAGCTCGAGGTGGCAGGACACTTACTCCCACTACAAGCGAAGCAAGAAGCCATTCAGCAGATCCACGCGGCTTCGTCAAGCCTGCGCAGCAATTCTCTTCAATGCACAGATCGTCGCCTTCAGTCAAAACTGACAGCACAGATCGTACGTTGAAAGCTGTGCCGCTGCACAAAAAGTCGCCTTCTGCCGACCTGACGCCAGACGAACATCTTGACATCGGTATCGCAGCACATGACAAAGGAGAGACAAACAAGTCGACATACCATCTCCGACTAGCAGCAATGGCTGGTCTACCAACTGGCATGCTGCTGTACGCACTTGCTTGTAGACATGGCTGGGGTATGCGCCCAAACCAAGAAGAAGGTGTGAAATGGCTCAAGAAAGCTATGGAAACCTCAGCACTGGATGTGGCGACTGCTGAAGAGCGGCTCAATGGAGGAAACAAGAAGCTGGACCCGATCGAGCGCAAGAAGAAAAAGGCGCAGTACGCACTTGCCATCTATGAGCTTGGCAACAGTTCTAT
The DNA here is from genome assembly GCA_001578225.1 of Pseudocercospora musae. NCBI lineage: Eukaryota > Fungi > Ascomycota > Dothideomycetes > Mycosphaerellales > Mycosphaerellaceae > Pseudocercospora > Pseudocercospora musae. The sequence goes on from LFZO01000069.1 coordinate 28,598, forward strand.
GCACGGTTGGGGCTGTTCGAAGGATAAAGCGTTGGCTGTACGATGTTACGAAGTCGCTGGAGCTTGGGGCGACGCCGATGCCCTTGCTGAGGCTGCTTTCTGTTACACCAAGGGTCTTGGGGTGAAGAAGGATCCCAAGAAAGGAGCTAGCTTGTACAGAAAGGCAGCAGAACATGGTGTCAGCATGGCAGGAAACAGCTGGTAGGTACATACGATGCTCGTGGACGCAGGACCGATTCACTGACTGTATTCTCAGGATATACAAGTCCAAATACATGGACAACGATTCCACTGAACCGCTCGAAAAGGACAAGAAGCGACCCGACACTGCGATATCCAAGGACTCCAGCATTTCTGCCGATACGAAATCCAGAGAGGAGAAGTCGTCAAAGTCCAAAGACGAGAAGGCCTCCAGGTCCAAAGACGAAAAGCAGGGTCGCAGCAGGTCACGCAGTATATGGGGCAAGAAGGAAAAGCCGACCTTCGAACCCATGCCCACACGACAATACCAAGAACGACAACCCTTCGATTGATTTAGCAATTGAGATATTTCCACTTTCTGTATTAATCTGCATAATAATTGGTGGGGCGCACTGGAGCGATGACGAAAAAGGCGATCTAGTGATCAGATGCGACCCACGATATAATGTATATTGTGACGGCCGAAAGCTTTCTTGATTACCGGACAAGGTTTTCTCGTCAGGGAGGAGGAGCTCGCAGGTACGCGAAGCACTGGTCAGGATGTACTTCTGGACGGTGGTCAGAGGCAGAGGCAGGCGGCAGGCGGCAGGCGCCTGTGGCGACCTGATTGATCTCGAGCGTGGGTGGAGCGCGGCTAGGCTGCAGCTTTCTTATGTAGATCAACATATTGGTCAGATGTGTGTGCAGCAGGCTGAAAGCCATCGAAATCCAAGCTTTGGCGGTCTCTGTGAAGGTGCTTACCCATCTGCAGCCTCATCATGCAAACGCCTGCCGACATGCGGTCAAGGACAGGGCATAAGCGTGCAGGGCGGCTGCCGCGCCTCGCGCCTGAGGCATCTTGTCCTCGCGCATTCAGCACCAACTTATCGTCTCGCACATTCTTGCTTATTAGACGGCGGCCCCGGTTACTTTTCGTGCAAGAAGCCACTTGCAAGCGCATACACCGCATTCTTTTCTAGCTCTCGATCATTCCTGCGTGCGTGCTAGTGCCGGAACTCAGTCGAACTCGAAGCGTCCACACGTAACGCCAAAGGACGACCGGCTGAGATTCGCTATGAACACCTTGCTGGTCAAGGGCAAAAGATACATATTTCGATTAGAAGAAGAGCGTCAGGCAGATAAGGAGGAAAGGAGGAAGCTTTGAAGGGCGAGACTCGGCGGGACAAGTGGATCATCGTCGAGAAGCATGCCAACAGCCATACACTGCGGAAGCATTTGTGCTGCTAAAATGCTTGGGTGGCCAGCTTCTTTGCAAAAACCAATCTACATGACGGATAATGACTTGACCAAGATAACATGCTTTTGACGTTCAAGGCTTGAGAGCTGCTGTGGCATGTTCGGTGCTGCACGGCTGACATCACATCTTCCCCATCCCCACTAGCGACCTCAGACGCGTGTGACCATTCCAATTCCTTCGCGAGCGACAGGTTCAGCCCGAAGTCGTCCAACTCCTCGTCTGTTCCGCCACGCCCGGTGAGAGTACGGCAACAACGAGATCCTGGGCTGAAAGCTCGTCATGCGTGCTTTTGTCGGCCGTGGCGGCACCTGGACAGCCCATTGACGTAGGCGTGGACGAATCTCTTTGGCATGTGAATCCAGCACCCCTCGTCTAACCTGTTCTTCGGCCTGGAAGCTTTGGGTGCTAGTTGGTAGTTATATAAAGCTACTGCTTCCGTGCGCGTGGGTCTTTCGGGACACCACTTGCTGCATTACTTCATAAAGACCAAGTCTTGTTCGTGCGCTCCGAACTTCTAACTACCCTAGATACCGAGACAAGAGAAGAGAGAATTGAACAACATGTCGGATTTGACCCCAAATCGTAGGTAAACATGTTCTGTGAAGCTCCGCAGGATGTCACTGACCTTCGTTCGTAGAACCTGGCTCTAACGCGGAGCAAGAGCAACTCCACAAGGAGGGCACCGACTACATCAAGGACCAAGTCCAAAAGAACCAAATCGCAGACGATGGAACAGGTAAAGGTACGAGTCCCCAGTCCATGGAATTCCAACCACCAGCAAGAAATCCCGGCCATGCGGATGCTTCTGGTGATGTCCCCAAAGGTTCAGGCGGCCTCAGCATTACGGCTCCCATAGGCAGTCCTGTCCCAGCGTAGAAAAGAGTAGCGGCATTATCGATACTGTGAAAGGTTTCCTCGGACCGCAGAGTAGTCAGCCTGAAGAGACGAGGGCAGAGGATACGGACGTGCAGCAAGTGAGGAATGTGGAGGAAGCCGACTCTCACAACAGCTTCTGCCGCTGTAGCCGCAGCTTCTGTGATCACATCCGGGAACAGCAACAGAACTTGCACTGCCGAGCTTGCCGATCGTACAAGAGCTGCTGAGTCCGAATAAGGAGCGAGATCTACTACTGGGAGCGCTAAGGCTGACACTGCTGCGTCTGCAGCAATTCCGACAACAACTAAGATGGAGAGTACTGACAATAGCAAAGGCAGCGCTGGAGACACATTTGACAGCGGAGTGAGCCAGAGGGCTGTCGATGGTCAATCTGGGCCTGGCAACACTTTCGATAGCGGAGTCAGCAACACCGCGACTGATGGCCAGTCTGGTCCTGGCAACACCTTCGACAGGGGGGTGACTAGAACCGCGACTGATAATCAGTCGGGTCCTGGTGACACCTTCGACAGAGGAGTGAACAAGAATGTTGGTAAGTACAGGGAGGGTGGAAGGCGCGGATGGGTACATGCAGCTTTGGTCTAGGCCATGAGCTGTTGCTACCGTACCGCGGTGAAGGATGGCAGCGCCCAGCATGCGATTCCATTGCGACCTGACAGATTTTGCTGACGTATGCTACTGCGCTTATAGGCAGCGAAGACCACCTCGAGCGAGAAGAGAGCGGCCAGAAAGGACCAAAGAAGGAAGGTGCCAAGAAGATGGAGAACGAAAGCGCCATACCTACTGCCGGTGGTCAGAGACTGGGCGAAGAGCATTGGGGCGAGAGCAAGATCGTGCCAGAGAACCCAAAGCCACGAGAAAGCGAGGGTGTTTCGGGCGGTAGTGGCCAACCAGACGGTAAGCGAATAGCAGTGCGTAAGACCATGATGATATCTGCTCACGTTGCTGCTTCCAGCCGAGACTGCAAAGAACACTGCGAAGAATGCTAGTAGCCACGGCTCTTCAGGAGGCGGCGAGGGCAAGCAGAGCATGATTGACAAGATCAAGGATAAGCTGCCGATTGGTAGTAAGAATAAAGACTAGGCCTATGCATGCTTGTCGAACAAGACTTTGTCATGATTGACGAAGAGATGGAAATGCAAAACTGGAGCGGGAACTTCCCGTTCGATACCAGCATAAAAGGACGAAATTCCTGCAACACATCTCGGGACCCGATCTCATATGCATTTGGTCGCCATGTCAAGCTGCAATCCCAGGAGAGCTGTCTCACTCCCGCTCTCCATAAGTAGAATCTTGTACACCGTTGGTCTGCGAGCGAGCTCACAGGCAGCGTCCCAAAAGAGAAATCATGGTCTGATGACATGAAACCCTTGGCTATTCGATCTGTACCGCTCTGCCTGTTGATCTTTTGCCATCGAACCTATTCTAAACTTGCAATATTTGACCAAACTATTCGGCTTCTCAAGCTGCATATGTGCACTGTAGTTCCGGCTAATCGACCTGTAACTGTCTGGCGCTTCGCCGTCAAACTTTTTTTTTCCTCAGGGGGTTTTCAAATCACTTGGCTCTTGTTGACTTGCCATGCTGGCGATACCTCTCTCTAACAAATACGGCGTCGCGAAACCCTACAGCCTTTGGCAGGGTGACGTCGGTAAAGGAAGACTTCCGTGTTTGAGTAGCGAGACATGCACGAGCTTGCACCAACTGCTCGAATCGTCCGAGTTCCCCTGAAAGCTGGTGTACGAAGATCCTCGTCATTTCAATGGTGACTTGAGTGTGAGGCATATATATCGCTAAGCTTGCAAATAGTAGATACTGTGACTCTACATGAAGTAACGAATTGATGCATCGGCTGAAGGCAGCCATTGCGAGCGCGACCCCTCACCTCAGCACGAGCTACATCCCGAAAGGATTGTTGAGCATTACAATTGAAGCATTTCTGATTCCTGGAGATGCATTTGCTTCGATACTTCAAAGCGTCAAGGTCAAGGATATTATGGCAGTTAAAACAGCTTATGTGACTGGTATGTTGTCCCATGGTTGTCATGACTTGCTGGCTGATTCGTTGCGTGTAGGCGGTGCAAGCGGGATCGGCCGAGCAGTGGTCGAGATGTTAGCGAGAAGAGGGTATGAATCTACGCTCAAGATGAAGAAGAGTGTTCTCTAAGAACTTGTGTAGAGTCCGTGTAGCAGTCGCAGATGTCAACATCGCTGGGGCAGAGGAAGCTGTCTCGTCGCTCAAGGACGGCTTGGCGGTCGAGTTGGATGCCGCGAGCTGGGATTCACAGCTTTCAGCCTTTCAGACGACGCTCAAGGAGTTCGGCCGAATCGATTACGTTTTCGCGATTGCTGGTATTGGAGAGAAGAGATGGCTAGAGAATGATGCACATTCGACTGATTTTGTGAAACCTGACTTGACCACTCTCGACATTGATTTGAATGGTGTTCTTTACACGGCTGCGCTGGCGATCCAGCAGATGAGACGTCAGGAGCCGGACGAAAGGGATATTCGCGGAAAGAGTATGTCGTGGTCGTCCTTGTCAAATAATATCACGCAATTCACTGACCTCTGCCGTCCCAGTCACTGTCGTTGCGTCGGTCTGCGGTTTCTATTGTGTGCCCACGCTGCCGATATACACAGCTGCCAAGCAGTAAGCTATCTGGCTCACGATCTCAGTACAGCGTCACTGACATCTTCTTAGCGGCGTCGTTGGATTTGTTCGCAGCTATGGCAAGCACTTGCTGACGGAAGCCATTACGCTGAATGCAATCTGTCCAGATGTCGTCCGCACCAGCATCTCAACCGAGGCGTTCTACTCCAGTATGGAAGCGAAAGGTTTGCTTGTTTCGATGGAGTCGGTGATTCAAGCGTTCGAGCAGTGCCTCGATGACAACATCAGCGGTGAGACGCTGGAGATTGAGCCAAAGAGCGGTGTGTTCCTGCGTAGCGGTCCTGAGCCGTATGACCAGGAGGCTGAAGAAACCTTGAAAATGCTCCATCAACGTGCTATTCATTTGCAGCAGCCAAGTCAGTAGTCCAAGACGTAAACGTTTTTCGGGATCGTCTTCATCGGGCATTTCTGCTTTCTGCCGAGTCCGCCATGTGGCTTGCGTGAGCAAGAAGAAATTTGCAGCATGTCAGAGTGTACTTGCAGGCCTTTGTCCACTGCTCGTCCTGACCAAAGCTGCCCAGCTTTATGCTCACATCGCCAATCTTGTCCTTGACAATCGGATACGGCATCTTGAGGCCTGGAGTACCCGCCTTGGGAGTCGTACGCTCCACATACTCACCTACTTGTCTGAGACATTCAAGGAACGCGACCATGGCATTGTCGAAGTTTCGGTGCAAGAAGTTTAAGGCGAGAGGCAGGTCGCCGCTGCTGAACAGTTCATAAACGGTCTTTTTGGGCTTTCCATCCGATGTCGATGCTGTTTGTGCGTACTCGACCTTGACAACTTTCGAAGTGGAACCAACCGGGACCAGCTCGAAGCCTTTCAACTTGATTCCAAGCTTTTCGATGACCACCTTCAACAGGAGAAGTGTCTGACCCCATGCAGCATTGATCTCTGGCCAGTCTACAGATTGATCCGGGCTTCTGCCCAGGCGAAGGCCATTGATGGTGCCAAAAGTGCCGTCGTGGCCTATGCAGAAGGTATCGTTATAGACATTGGTGCGCTGCAACGCTTCAAGCACCTTACTATCATGTGCGAGCTGAACCTGAAGACTATCACGTTCCTCTTGGAAGGAAGCAAGTTCGGCTGAAAATGCATTCCTATCACGCCAAAATTGCTCTTCCTCCTCATGCAAAGCCTCCGCTTCAGCATCAAGAGCAGCGAGCTCATCCTCCATGCGTGCCTTTTCAGCTTCCAGGGCCTCGAGCTCCTCCAAAGCCTGCTTCTCCCGCCTCTGGGCATCTTCGAGCTCGCGTTTCGTCTTTGCTTTCTCCTCCTCCGTCGGAATGTCTTGTTGAGCCTTCTTCAAGAACTCGACGTAGGCATCACGTTCGCGGCTCACACTGGCTTGGCGTTTCTGTAGGCCTTCGAGAAGAAGCTCTGTACACTCTGAGCATACCGGATGATCGATGTCGGACCGAGCCGACAGGATCTCGAACAAGCGCATGGTCGTCTCCATTTCCTGAGAAAGGGTGGTTTGGCCATCGGCAACGTTGACTGGCGCCGACTTCTGCGACGGCTGCGATTCGGAAAGCATGATGTAGGACATGTCGGGATTCAGAGCGGCGCGTTTACTTGTTGCAGACACCGTCCGCTTGTGCACCGGCGGTCCGGCCTGCTTCGAGACCTCATCGTAGAGTTGCTTGCGTTCTTTCGCTGCTGCTGACCGCGGCGGCGCTCGTGCCGCTGCCGCTTTTGGCTCCAAGAGCGGTGCTGCGTCGGCCAGAATCTTGAATGAAGCAGGGTTGAGATGTTGCAGTGATGCGTCAATGTTCAGCGGAGTCTTGCACTTCTGGCACTGGAGCGTCGCCATGTTGCTTGGTCCCACACCGCCACCACCTTTCCTCAGCGCGCGCGGTCGCGGTGTTGAGCGCGGAGTTCAACACGAGGGCGGAGTCGACACTCGTGCCTGAGCATCTGTCAGGCAGCTGAGCTTTGCCGGTGCCAAGACATTCCGCCTGCCACTGCCACTTCCCGATGTTGTCCGTCGCGTCGCGTCTCCCAAGCGTGCGCCTCGGGACGGGACGGGACGGGACGGGACATTCAATAATCACTCCAAAGTTGTCGCCGCTCCGTATGGCGACGGCAATGTCCTGAGCACGCGTCTGTATACGACATGGCGGCATATCATCTTCCGAGCGCCGATGACGGGCATCTCGAAAACGACCGCGCTCGCAACGATCAGAAGCTCAAGTCTCGCTTCGAGCACATCTTTCGCAAGTACGAGCACGACTTCACTGGCGTCGCCGACGAGATTGACATACATGAGGGCGCTATCGTGGTCAACAACGGTCATATCGAGCATATGCGGAGCGACGTCGATCCGGGGAGGAGTGCTTCGTCTCGATTTCTCCTAGAAACATTCCAGCACAATCTCGAGAACGAATCTGAACATGCCTCCTCCGGCTCAGATGACGACGAGCATCTAGAAGACTCCCACGAGAGTGACGGGCATATTACTGGTGGCGATGGTAGTGGAAAGGCCGTCAATCTCCGAACACATACACTTATATCCAACGCCTCGCAACAAGACTCTCTACGTGCCTTGGGCAGCATGAAGAGACCTGCAAGGCTGCCGCGTTTGGCTCAATTGCTGGTGGGAGATGGCACTCCGGATAGTCCTATTGCCATTGGCGACGACAATGCTCAAGCGATGCTGCATGAATCTACTCATCGAAGCATGTCCGGAGCCGCGACTCCTGCTGCCGTCTTAGCCGAAGGTTTAGCACAGTCTGCAGCTGCTGTACACGCGAGCGATGGCCGACGCGCAGCAATCGACCCGGACACGATCCAAGCTCTGGGCACGAGCATTGCGGACCGCCTTGCGCAACTCATGGGTAGCTCGAAGAAAGCAAGTAAAGCACCAAAGGTGCAGGCCCAAAGCAGCGCGGCAAACCCTCTCTGGAATTACCCGGAGCTCCCTCCAGCTCCAAAGGAGAAACGAAAGCGTAGCTCCAGTCCAGCCTTACCGACAGCTTCCTCCCCTCCGAGTGCCGCTTCAGGAGACAAGTCCCTGTGGTCTGGAGAGGCAGATCCTGCTGCTGCACGTAAGCGAAGACGACGCAACCTTTATGCTGAGGTTATTGAGCCACCTGTGCGTCGCTTTGGCGCCAATGCGGACGCCGTTGAGCAGAAAAGGTGCTGGAATTGCAGCTTGACTCGTTCGCCCAACTGGATTCATGGACCTCATGGCCAGGACTTGTGCGCTTCTTGCGGCCAATACTATCAGCACCATGGTCGTATGAAGCCGTTTGACTCGCCTACTCCACCGCCGCCCGGCACAATGGAAAGTGATATGCAGGTCAAAGAAGAGAACGAAGAACCTATAATGCTTGTGAATCAGGCAATGGCTGTTGAAGAGGCACAGCCGGGTGCTGAGAGACAAGACGATGAGAGACAGCTCGAGCCAAAACTCAGCTCCTTTGGACGACGATGTTCACCACCTCCATCGATGCTCTGTTCGAACTCCTCGGTATCGTACGCAGCAAATACCTCAAGGCCTATGATTCGCGCGCGTCTTCCTAAGCAAGTGCGTCTCCGATGGACAGCCGAAGAGAACGCACGCATGATCAAGCTCAAGGAAGCAGATGATCTAAGCTGGGAGGAGATCAGCGAACATTTTCCGAATCGTTCGGCTGGTTCACTGCAAGTGCACTACAGTTCTCATCTGAAAAGCCAGAAAAGTGAGAGCCGGGACCTGTTCGATAGGCATGTGGCCACGGATGAACATATAACAGACGGAATTGCCATTGAAGACTCCACCGTGGAGGGATCTGTTACGGAGGAAGCCAGCACTGAAGATGCACCTGAATCTCCACAAATTGCAGGGTGGGGTGAGCAGCATGATGCACTTCTCCTTGAGCTGATTGAAGATCAAGGCTTGGGGTGGCACGAGGTTGCCACTCTTCTTCCAGGTGGCGATGTGGAAGCAGTGAAGAGGCGGTATGAAGTGATCACAGATGACAACTATGAGCAGTCCACCACCAATGCCGTCTTGGATCGCGCCTTCTCTCCACCGCTCGAGGTACCACAGAGTCCATCCCGCTGGTACGCGCCCGAGGAAGACGAGCTCATTTCGCGGCTCGTTGATCAGGGCCTCACTTGGTACGACATGGCCAAACACTTTCATGGCAGGGCTCCAGGTTCACTTCACAAGCGCTACACGACAAAGCTAAAAGCATCCCATACACGAACTCGAAGAAGCCTGCCAACTGCATCACTCTCAGGCCTGCAAAGTTCTGCTACACCGCTTTTGCGACGGGCCTTGCGCAACAACTTGAGACGTCAGTCAGACCGACTTGTACAGTATCAACCGGATGGAGAATCTCAAGGCACCCAGGCTGCTGTAGCAGTAGACCATGAGCATGTCAGTGGAGTGCTTGAACCCACGCCGGAGCCTCCACCAAATCAAGATCAACAACGCACGCCACAGCTGGAGTCGCTGGCGCCATCTCAACAGCTTGAAGAGGAGCTCCTACGGTCTTCCATCTTCTCCTCAGATGGACAGAGCGCGGTAGCTCCGCCCAAAATCGACGATGAACCTTCGCATTCGCCTACGCCAGAAAGTGGAGCCGAGCACGCATCAGAGGACGTTGCTGTGCTCCTGCACAATTTCGACTCTGACACGTCGCTGGACGATATTTTCCCATCGAGTCAGCCCAAACACGTCGATTTGGCAATCAGGTCTTGCCAGCCGTCTACGTTCACTGTTGTTGAAAAGCACTTCCCTGCAGAGAAACTGTACGCAGCCAGCTCGAGTCTGAACGGGGCTACTGACTTACAAGGTGCAATCGATGAACAAGCTGCAACCACTTCCAGCATAGACGGACTTGTTCTCACATTGAGACCAGCTAGCGTGACAGCAGGTTCGGATGCTAGTTCAATGGTTTATGGAATGCAGTCTCATGCCGGAAGGGGCGCGCTGGTAGCCGACCCGGCGCAACATTTGGATGAGGGGATCGAAACACGCACTCCCACCTCCGACTTTACTGCGCCACGGAAAGCACTTTGTACTACTTCAAATTCTGCGCAGATCGGCGTCGAGATGCATAGCCCCAACAGTGAGCCACCAGCCCTGTCCGACTTGAGTTTTTCCCAAGTCTCTCGAATGAAGGGATGGCCGAAAGGCAAGAAGAGGGGTTCGAACACAAAGTCGACGACTGGTATCGAGATGCCAATGGCGATGGAAGACCACGTGACCGGGAGCGACGAAGGGCCCGAGTCGACGATCTTGACTACAGAGTCGTCGACTTCTCCTTTACAGGCTGGAGATGGTACTGAAGCATCCACGAATGATCTGCCAAGCAACGGGGCTTCTGCCTTTGGCGATAAAACGACTAACCTGGAGCGACCACGTTCTCGTCATGTCACGTTTAATCCTGAGGTGATTGTCACGACCCCGATCGAGACGACTAAGCCTCGTTCAACAGATACGCAGAAGGCACGGACGTCTGACTTGCATCAACGCTCCGAAGCAGCAGGAAAGAGGCGCAGTGTCAGACTGAGTCTCAATTCCCTGGTGTCGGCTGACCTCGCTCATGATCCTTTGAGTTCTCCAGTAACAATCGAAACGTGCACAGACAGGACAGGCTCTCGTGGTAGGGCTAATACTTCGCGAGGCAAATCATCTGCAAGTTCATCGAGCTCACCACTCTATGTAACGCCATCACGGTCTACGAGTAATTACAAGACGCCGAAAACATCGGGCTTACGCAGACTCGCAGATTTCAAAAGTCATACAACGCCACGAAGGAGAAGTACGCCGATCTCCAACCGGAGCGGGAATATCTCCAGCAGGAGATTTGTTGAGACACCTGTCAGGCTGACGAGCGATACCGACGAAGATGAGTTGGCGTGAGATGAAGATCTGACGTACGTTCCGGATTCTTCCAAGGCACGATCGATTGGATAGCAGAGACAGCGTTGCATGCCAGCGACTCGCGACGACCGATCTCGGCATCGCCTCTCACGAGGTACCTTGGCGCAGTTGATGCTATGAGAAAAGTTATGCGTCCGTTATGCGTACGCGACAGAGCACAAGCATAGATAAGTTAGCGACAGATGATTAAGTGTCACCGCATCGTCACGTACACTACTTCAATCATATGCAGGTACACACACAATATGAACTGCCGATATTCGGCGTTGGGTCTCAAGCTTCAGCAACGAGAGGTCACCACTCACCACAACACATGAAAGCAATCAGAATCATGATGGCACAGGACCCGAGCACGAACGCGAATGACATGCAAGGAGGTCTTCGTTGCAACAATCCTTGTGTCAAAACATGAGATCAATTGTACTGCCGATGTCGATACAAAGCTGGGCCCAACAGAGATCGCATTTCCCTTCCGTCTCATCCATTAAGGATGCTGTTCTAAATGCAACATGACAATGTTGACCAGGGAAACAGGACGTCACGGAAGCCTTGCCCAATCAGCGGCTACATCGGCTTACTAGTGCCTGCGGCTCCGCGAACATGGTCTATCGATCTTGCATACCCGCATCCACTACAGCTCGCGCATCGACTAGCTTGGCCGATATAGGTGTGCTAGGCATTTAACGCCGCTCATGCCTCCGGCCGATCTGCGCAGGTAGTAGACGCTATCAAATTTCTTCCAATCTTTCACTTTGCATTTGTCGTCTGCCGCGAACGATGACGATCGCACGAAACAGTCCAAAAAGATAACGTTTGATCATGGAGAAGCAAGAACCGCCTACGGCGCTGGTGGTGCCTGAAAACCGAATGCCAGGTGAAGAGGAAATCGTGGGTCCAGCAGATGGCAATGAAGCTGAACGAAATGCTGCGCCAACACTTGAACTTCAGCGAACTGTGTCCGGAGCACCGTATTCGATCTTCACGCCTCGAGCAAAAATCTTCATAGTTGTCGCGGTCTCGGTATCTTCTCTGATATCACCATTTGGTGGTACGACATTCTATCCGGCTCTTGATGTGATTGCACGAGATCTTGGCGTCACGCCAACCTTGATTAATTTGAGTTTGACGACTTACATGGTAAGTGAATAGTCCAAATCATGATTGAGCGAGGCAGATGCTGATTTTGAGAAGATCGCCCAAGCAATTGCGCCGGCACTCATAGCAGGGATGTCAGATACGAATGGTAGGAGACTATCGTATATTGTCTGCTTCATAATATTCATTCTCGCGAATACTGGCCTTGCACTTCAGACAAACTACGCAGCACTCTTGGTACTGCGTATGGTACAGGCGTTTGGATGTAGTGCTGCTATAGCTCTTTCCAATGCTGTTGTTGCCGATATTGCCACGTCTGCAGAACGAGGCAAATATATGGGCTATGCTACAGCAGGACTGTTGTTTGGCCCAGCTTTCGGTCCGGTAGGTCCGTCCATTCAGCCTCATTTCTCAACTCTTCTACTCGGCAAGAACTAACTCTTCCTCTACCCTCACTCCAGACAATTGGAGGCCTCTTCGCCCAATACCTAGGCTGGCGCTGGACCTTCTGGTTCCTCGTAATTTTCTCAGGCTTCCTATTGGTAGTCTTCACCCTCTTCTTCCCCGAAACCTGTCGAAACGTCGTGGGCAACGGCTCCGTACCCGCCAAAGGCGTCAATCAATCCATCCTGGGATACCTCCAACAACGACATCACCGCCTCAACTCCCCCGACGACGCAAGCTCCTTCACAACAACCCGCAGCAAGAAACGCTCAAAACTCTCCCTCCCAAACCCCCTTCAAACCCTCGCGATCCTCACCGACAAAGAATCCTCCTTAATCCTCCTCTACAACGGCTTCTTCTTCACCGGCATGATGATCGTCACAGCTTCCATTCCAACTCTCTACGCATCTATCTATCAGCTCAACACATTATACACCGGTCTCTGTTACATTTCCATGGGCATGGGATCTCTGGCTTCAACGTTAACCATGGGTCACGTCGTAGACTGGAATTTCCGTCGCCATGCCCGTCGTTTGAACATCCTAATCAGCAAAACCCGGCAACAAGACCTCTCGAATTTCCCAATCGAGCGGGTCAGGTTCGAAGTCGTGGTTCCATCCCATGTGATCGGAACGATCGGGATATTGATATTCGGCTGGACGTTGAATTTCCATACCTCTCTCGCCGGTCCCGAGATCGCATTATTTCTGATCGGGTTTGGGGTCTCTACAGCATTCAACATCACCAACACACTTCTCATAGATTTACATCGTGATCAACCGGCTACAGCTACCGCGGCTGTGAACTTTGTGAGGTGTTTGATGAGTGCGGGTGGTGTTGCGGCGATTGTGCCTATGTGTAATGCTATGGGGATCGGGTGGGCGTTCACCTTTCTCGCACTCATATATGTCGTGCTCATCTTGGCGGTGTTCTGGTTGATGAAGGCTGGCATGAGATGGAGGGAAGAAAAGAAGACGAGAAAGGAGGAGGAGGATGCTGCTAAGAAGAGGGAGGAAGAAGAGAAGGAGATGGAAGTTGAGCAGGAGAAGAGTGATGAGGAGGATGAGGAGGAGAGATCTTGTAATCGCCAAGACAAGACTTGAGCTCCGCAGCCTGATTTTCTGCAGAGAAATTCGATAACATCCCGGCTAGCTTTTGACTTTGCCACGACCAGTTCTCTGTCAAGTTCTCGATTCTTTCTCGGCGCGAGTGCTTTCCGTCCCTCGCCTTTGCCACCGCGACCGACCAGTATTGTCGCTCATCAGAACAAAGCCTTGGCGCCGCCAGACAGGACTTAGGAGTCGGCCTTATGGTATTCAGACAGAGATCTGGCAAGTGCAAGAGGGGTCGTCACCTACGGCACATCGTCCTTGAGACAGGCCAGTGCAAGAATGTCGAAAGGAAGACCACCGGCTCTGCAACCTTTACGGGGAGGATTGTACGCTGAGAAGTATGGCGAGTGCGTAAAGGGCTGGTATTTAAGCGTCTTTATCTCTCTGACTCTCCATATGGTCCAGGCGATTTGCGAGCTCTGGGTATGGCGAGGCAGAAGACTGTTAGGGACCAGAAGTCAATGTTCTTAGCAGGGTAAGTAAGTACGGGACTCTGGTGCATGACGAATAATGGAAGCTGACGAGTACAAATCAATCAATCAATCATCAGGAGATGTTTACTAAGTATACTCGCAACGGGGAAGGGCGGAGCGTATTGCTCACTTGCTCAAGTCCCTGAGAAGTTGTGTTGCATTTCCGACTTATATATCTCAATTGTGAGATTGCGGATTTGGTTAGATGAAAGACTGCATCTTTTCATGACTGCAGGATCTCATCTAGACTAAACTCCACATCCATTCCCCCAATTTCTCCAGCCTGTGTCCAGAATTTACTCAAATGTCTATTCCCACTATCACAAATTATCGTGACAATTCTCTTTCCTTTTCCTGATTTCTTTGCCATGATCGCAGCAGCCGCGAGGTTCACAGCACTGCTGGCGCCAACGAACAGTCCTTCCTTTTCCACTAACCATCTTGCCATTTTCATCGCTTGCTCATCCGTAACTTTGATCGCATCATCAATCAAATGCATGCCAGCCTGGAAGTTCTTGGTCAAACGATTGATCCCAATTCCCTCGACTATACTGTCCACTTGATGTCTTCGTCTCGTGCCTTCGACTTCTGTGGGCGAGAACATGACGCCATATCGGATTTTGTTGTAGAGTCCACTACCTTGAGGATCTGCGAGGACAATCTTCAGGTCCGGAAGGAGAGGTTTGAGATATAATGCTACCCCGGCAATCGTACCTCCAGTCCCAGCTCCAGCTACGAAGGCATCGAGCTGACCTCCTGAGGTTTGGGAATAGATTTCTGGGCCAGTGGTGGATTGATGGGCTAGATAATTTGCTGTGTTTTCGAATTGATCTGCGAAGAAACCTACGCCGGGTTTTTCTGGGTCGTCGGTATGCTCTTGAGCTCGGCGACGGGCTGTATTGACGAATTGATTCTGGTCGATGATTGAGGCTGGTGGGACCCGCTCGACTATTGCGCCTAATTTGAGGAGGATGTCGGATTTTTCGCTTGAGATGTCGGAGGGCATGCATCTAGAGGAGAAAAAAGAGAATGAGATGCTTGAAAATATCGAAAAAAATGGGTATACGTACATATGTGCCTTGTATCCTCGCGCTCTCGCCACAGCTGCGAGTGAGATTCCTGTCGAGCCTACTGTGCCCTCGTATATGGTATCTCCACGATCGGGTACGAGGATCCCTGCTTCTTCGGCATGTGTGATCATTGACAGTGCGACTCTGTCTTTTGGTGAGTTTCCAGCCCCATTCAGGAATTCTCCTTTGGCCAGGATTTCGCATCCTGTGGCCTCGCTCAAAGATTTTAATTTGATCAGTGGCGTATTGCCAATTAGGCCTTCAACTCCAACCCTGATATCATCCTGAGGCGCTATGACATTGGACTGAGACCATCTCGGATCGAGAGTTGATCCTGGTGGTACGGACGACTTTCGTCTTGAGTGGTCCTCAAGCCGCACATAGTCTGCTCGTCCTGGTCTTGGATGGGTTTGGCCTCGGAGATGTCTTATGCGTTTGCGATAGGCATGTTCTAGGTCTGAGTAAAAGTCTTTGAATCCTAAAGTGACGATTATTCCCAGAAGGAAGCCGCCGGTTGCTGTGAGCTTGTGTCGGTTATCGACGATACTGTCCCATATTCGATGCCACCAGTCAGCCACGACTCCCATCCTCAGTGGCGCAAGTCAGGAGTTTCGCATGCCGTCGAGCTGTATAGAACGGCAGAGTCGAAGTTGATGTGGAATTGTGAAAGGGAAGGGAACGAGCATATGACGCTGCAATTTAAGCTTCGATACCCTTGAAAAGCACAAACATCGGAAGAGAGCTCCGCAAGCGCCAAGCGTACCGAGTCGTGAAGTGAACAAGTTCCGGCCAGTATTGTTGGGGAGGGACCACGTTGGAACATCTGTTGTGAATTAATGGTATAGACCGAGACATTCGTGAATTGCCTACTGAATTGTATAAACTATAGAAGGTAGCTAACTGGTTAACCTTTATATGTCCTTTGTTAGTAACCCTAAGTCAGTATGTAACAGACTAAATAAGTCTGTAATAGTAGCCCTAAATTAGTACCCTTAAAAGCCACCTATTATTGTTCCTCCCCTATTACCTTAGTATGCTAACTAATATACAACACTCCCCTTTAGTTAGTAAGTCAATAATTACTTATAAGTTTGCTTTGCTTTACATACTATGCATACTATAGCCTATGCCTTAATAAAGGTTATAAGCTCCTTTAGCTCAACTCTAGTTAGTTCCTAACCTTAGATTAGTATCCTTATTGTCCTTAGATTAGTCATTTTTTTACTTCCTTTAGGCTCTTATAGCCTATTAGCTTGCTTAACTAGGTTAGATTGTTCCTATACTTTCCTTTACTTTAGATTGTTCCTATGCTTTCCTTTACTTCTTTAAGTAGTTATATATTTGCTAAATAGCTTAAGCATAGACACTTTATATCCTTAATCTTAGTACTTATAAGTCTTTCAACCTTTAAGGCTAAACTTAACTTTCTTCTTTCTATACTAACTCTAGCAATATCAAGCAATTTGCTTATTATCTAGACTAGGTTACATCTTTTCCAACTCTTCAAAAATTCCTATAAAGGTAAGTTAGATGTCAACTATTGTAGGGATCCTTGCTAACCTTGATAGAATTTATTATAGCTACTACAAACATAACTAATAGTTAGCTCTAGGCTATAGTTAATGCTACTTTTGCCTCTAGACTTCATTTAAGCAAGGTTAACCTTAACTAGTGTTAACAGATGCTTAAGGCCTAGAACCGTAGTAATAGCATTAGTTAGCCTATAAAGCTATCTTCCTAGTAGATAGGTTTCTTTAATAATACTACTAGCAATCTAATTCCTTTAGTCTAGCATCCTAGATTTAATGGCTAGGGTTCTATTAACATAAGTAGCTATATTAACTACTTGCCTAGCATCTTAGCTAAAGCAAGTGCTAGTATTGTATAGTAGACTCCTCCTTATTAGTACTATGCAAACAATACATAGGGCAAGGTATTCATTAGATACAACAAGATCTAGCGTATAAACGTAGCTAGTAATACTTTCTTTTATAATGCCTATATCAATAATGGATAGGGACTTTAGTATAGCCGTTGTAGTACTTCTAGATACTAGTCAACTCCTCGTTCTTAGTTAGCTCGCTTAAGGGCTAATTCGATTAGGTCTTAAGGCTCAAGTAGTATACTAGGACCGAATGTAGTTATTATTAATCGAGCTCGGGAGATCTTTGTTAGTAGAGATAGTTTATAGCGTAGGCAAATTGTTATCAACTTCAACTATTCGTTAAGGGATAGTAATAGTAAAGTAATAGAGGCTACACATTATACTATTAGGCGTGTTGAGGCCGATTTTTACCGGAGGTTTGCTAATGGTTCTGCTTTTAGAGGTAGTAGGTACCGCTATCCTTAATTGTAGCTAGTTGGTTTAGTTGTACCGGGGAAGATCTAAAAACCATACTAGGCTTGGTTTGTTTCCTAGCATTTCAGTTTGGAGCCTAGGTTGCTAAATGGTACCTAGGCTAAAAAGTTCTAAACTTGGTTTTAAGATTAATTTCAATAAAATACAAATAAATGTATTAAGTTTGTCTTCTAGTTCTAGAACAAATGAAATTCTAAAAGAATAGCTTAGAGAATCCTACTTTACAGGATTTAGTTGTTTGACCTTAGCTTTGTTAGGTAGTTAGCCATTTGATAGTAGGTGTTAACATATTTGACCCTAATATTGCCCTTATCGAACTATTTCCTATAGTAGTAATTTCTTAGATTGGTATACCTACTTCTTCCTGAATTTATATGGTTTTCTATAAGGTAGATTGCTAACTAGTTGTTAACATTAATTGTTACACACTTCATCGAGAGACTAGTAAATCTCTTAATTTTATCTAAAAGATTCCTAAGCTATCTAAGCTCCCTTACTACTTTATTTAGAGAAACATATTTAGCCTTAGTACTTAACTAGACAACCTCCTTTTAAAGCTGTAATCTCTAGATAACTAGTGCTCTAGATATAAGTACTAGGAATCCTAAAACTAATCTAGCTGTACCTAGGTTAGTAGCAAAATTAGTATTAGAGTAGATCTACATAAAAGCTTTAAGACATATCTCTAATCCTAACTTAGTAGCACTGCCCTTCTTAAATGCTAGGCACTTTTTAGGTATTCTAGCAATGTACTTCTAGATATGCTTAGCTACATTAACATGTTTAGGTCTAGGATTTGAAAGGAACCTAGCAAGGTAGTTTGTAGATATAGTAATGTCTAGCCTTGTCTAATTTGAAAGCTATTAGAGCCCTCTAATGAATTTATTAAAGAGTTTATAGTCTACTACTATGCATTCTCTATTAAATGCATATAGTAGCTTATTAAGTAGATACTTAATAGACTTACACTTGTTAAGTCTATACTTCTTTAGTTTCTTAAGAGTATAATGCTTCTAAGATACCTTTAGGAAGTTCTAGTCTTCTTAGATGTTAGGACTAAGGAACAGGTTAGTCTTAATAATCTTAATGGTATACTTCTTTCTTAGACTATTAATAAGCTTGTTAATGTCCTTCTAGTTTCTTCTAAAAATTTAGAAATCATTAATATAAAGGATGACTATGATTCCTTTTCTAATAAAGAGATAGCTGTCACTCTTTGTTACCTTAAGTCTAAGGCTTCTTAAAGTGTCTACTGCATTATAGTGCTATAGGGATGCTGCTTGTTTCATCCTATAAAGTCCTTTCTTGACTTTAACGTATAGGAATTCCTCTAGATTTTTTCTAACAAGGTATAAACCCTCTAGGGCTAACATAAAGTTTGGCTTGTCTATTTTGGGTTCAAGGAATACAGTCTAGACATCTACTTAGCATCTTTTTAACCCTAAGGCTACTACTAGTCCTAGGTAGAACCTACTAGTCGTAGCCCTTAGTATTAGAGCAAAAGTGTGCTCGTAATCAATACCCTTTCTTTAGGTAAATCCTTTAGCTATATACCTAGCCTTATACTTTTCAATTGTGCTATTAGGGAGACGTTTAATCTTCTAGACCTATCTTCCTTTCATTAGCTTTCTCCCCTTAGGGAGTTGATTAGCTTTGATCTAGATAAGGGCTTATTGTTTTGTAAGTGATTTCAACTTATTAATAATAGCTTGCCTCTATAGCTAAGCATCTTTGCTATTTAATGCTTAGTTTAAGGTAACTAGCTTACTATTACTAGGCTTCTTTACCTTCTTTTTCTTTAACATGTGCTTTATAGCTACTTTTAAGAGGTTTTCCTAAAGTACTATAGCTATTATGCTAGCTAAAAGGCGACCTATATATAGGGATTTGTAGTTATGTTTTTTGACTTTTCTCCCTCTTAATAATATTGTTATAGATGTAGGGCTAGATTCAGTTATTGCAGTTTCTATACTTAAAACTGTTAGAGAATGGCTACTTTTTTCTTTACTAATTACTAGTTATAGATTAAAGGGAGGCATTAGATTATGCTACTCTACTACTTAACTACTATCTATTGCCTAGGTTAGCCTACTTCTAGGCGGCTCATTGTTATCTACTAATGTCTGATTTTTATCTAGACTTTCATTTACTAATATCTGCTCCCCTTAAGCTAGCTAGGAGTCTTCCTCTTATAGACTTATTAATAGAGTATACTACTAGCTAGGCTACATTTGCTCCCCTTAAGGCTATTAGGGGCTATCTATAGCTTGATCCTCTTGTATTAGAGGCTGTAGTACTAAGCTTGTATTTAGATTACTTAATAGCCCTCCTATACTAGTTATATTCATGTTCTAGTCTTTAGTAAATGGCTAGGGATTTCTTAGATCCCTAATCTTATCTAGATTATCTAAGACAATCTTAAACATTAGTTAGCTACTACTCTATTATAGGATTGAATTCATTAGATCTCTTTTAGTCTTTTCAATTTCTTAGCTATAGGTCTAGTCTTTATAGAATGAGACATGTAGTATAAACCTAATATTATGCTTGAACTTGTTTATTCTTGCATCCTATACTACCCTCTATAGAAGGTAGTTAGTTAATGAATTGTTTTGAAACCTAATGTTCTAGTAGATATATGCCCTTAGTGCAAACTTTCTTAACTTAACAACTTAGTTAATATGCTTGTAAGCTTTGTAGCTAAATCTTCTGACTTTTAATAGATCAATCTCTAATGTACCCTATTTTATCTCCCTTTCTAGATAGATAAGAGGAATCTACTTTGTCTCTAAGTTAGCTAACCTAATTGTTAGCTATACTGAATGGATTATAGCATAGGTCTAGAGGTCTTTAGGCATTCCTAAGTCTATCATTATTGACCGTGCTTTAGTTAGGATAACCTTGTTTAATGATTCTACAATACTATTTTGTTTAGGGGTATATAGTGTAGAGAAATCCTATTTATATCCTTAGATCTTAGCTAACCTTATTAGCTCTTTATTGTTAAATTCTCCTCCCCTATTAAAGAAGAATAGCTTAGGTCTCTTGCTATACTAGTGAAATACTATATTTATCCAATTATTAATAAGCTTTAGGCATTCTAACTTGTGCTTTGCAAATCTACCCTATCTTATCTTAACTTTTGCATTAGTTAATAGGAGGATGAACTAGTAGCTATAGATGTCTAGTAGAGTAATAGGGCCTATTACATTAAGGTGAATTTCATCTAGTACATGGTCTAGGACCTTTCTTAGCTTTCTTGACATAATCCTTTTAGATCTTGAAAGCCTATAGGCTTTATAGTGACTAAGCTAATTAGTATCTAGATGCTCTAGGCTAATGTAGTTAGTATTGTTCTTTATTGTATTTAGGATAGTGCTACTAATATGTCTAAGTCTTTAGTAAATTCTGTTAGTATTAGCCTTTGGTTTGCTAACTATAGGTACTATTAGTAGGTTACACTTGATAGACTTCTTCCCTCCTGCTTTTATAGGGGCTAGTAGAATAATTAATGCATTCTTCAAGATAGGAACCTTGCTCCTAATTCTTGTTTTACATATAACCTCACTATCTAAATTTCTAATGGTTTTGCTAGGTCTATGGAAGTAATGACTAAGTTCCTTGTAGACATTATCTACATAAATTAGATTAATATTAGATTTAGGTAAATAAAGGGCATTCTTGTAGAGCATGTCTGTCTTCTTTCCCTTATAATCTAGCTAAATTAGGACATCTCTAACTACTATTAGCCTTTAGGAGCTAACTACTTAGGAGAATTTTGTAGGCTCTAGGAGCCTCCTAAGATTCCTAAACTAGGACTTATTGTTAAACATTATGTATAAGGTGCCTATATCCTATAGAAGCATCTTCTTAATAAGTAGAGTCTTAGTTAAGGCTATAATGCTAGTAGTACTTTAGGGGTTAGCTATAAAAGTAGCACTTGAATAGTAACTCCTACTTTCCTAACCTTTATTATTATTACTGTCTTCCTTATCATTATCCTTAGTAGTAGCTATAGAAGCCTTCTTTTTTAGCTTCCTATCCTTCTTAGGCTTCTTACCCTTCTTAGATTTCTTACTATCTTGCTTAGTATCCTTATCCTAATATTCCTTCTTCCTTTTAGGATACTGCTTTTAGTATTAGGCATTAGTATGCTTTGCTTTCTTGTAGATTTGATACTTATCATTATTGTTAAGTATCTTATGATTAGCTAGAGCAGATGCTAATCTTCCTTAATTTAGTAGATTAGTATTTAATAGTAGCTTCTCTTTTCTAAGAGATGTAATCATTCCCTATAGGGTTTAGTTAGCCTTCTTAGGCTTATTATTGTACTTCTAGCTTCTAAGCTATTTATAACCTTGAAGGCCATTAATAAACAGTATTCTAATGACTAGGTTAGGAATCTTAATATCCTCTACCTTTGTATTAGTCTAAAGACAAAACTGTTTAGTAGCTATTCAGTGTTTGAGGACCTATACCTAGAAGTCTTTATAGTACTTCAAGATGCTTTCTATAGTTTGATTCTATAGCTTAATTAAACCAATACTTTTCAGTGTATTATAGACGTTAACTATGACAATTAGCTTGAAGGTTGTTGTAACGGTCTAATAGTATTTATATACCGTTTTCTAGGTATTACTAAAGTTAGGTCTTAGGTTATCTACTATCCTTTTTAATAGGATACCTTTTGCTTAGTAATCTCCCTCTATGAATTCCTTTAGTACTAGCTTATATTTGGTTTTAGCTAAGACTAGTACCTATAGAGTGTCGTTTACAACTATTATAGTATCTTAATAGTCTTCTCTAGTTAGCATGACCTCTAGGTTACACTATTCTAGATTATGAAAGACATATCTAAGGACTTTTTCCTTAATAAGCTCCCCTTCTAGGATAGTTTTCTAAGCATAAAAGTTAGTACCCTTCTTAAGGATCTTGTTATTAGATTTGTCCTTATACGCCATTTTGTTGTTTAGCTAGATCTTTCTATTTAGATCCTCTAATTGTACTTGTTTAGGCTAGTACTATAGGGTAGACCAATCTTAGTTATTAACTCTAGTAGTTCTACTTAATCTATAGTTGCCCTTCTTAATAATAACAATTCTTAGTCTATTCTCTTAGATAGGATAAGCTTAGAGCGCCGGGCTCATAACCTATTGTAAATTAATAGTATAGACCGAGACATTCGTGAATTGCCTACTAAATTGCATAAACTATAGAAGGTAGCTAACTAGTTAACCTTTATATGTCCTTTGTTAGTGACCCTAAGTTAGTATATAACAGACTGAATAAGTCTGTAACAGTAGCCCTGAATTAGTGCCCTTAAAAGCCACCTGTTATTGTTCCTCCCCTGTTACCTTGGCATGCTGACTAATATACAACAACATCGGAAGAGAGCTCCGCAAGCGCCAAGCGTACCGAGTCGTGAAGTGAACAAGTTCCGGCCAGTATTGTTGGGGAGGGACCACGTTGGTATGGACTCGCCTGCGGTGAATCGCCTTTTCCGACGTCTGGCAAGTCATCGCTTTTGCCATGAAGCACGGCATACATCGAAGCCGATAGCAGCGACACAATGGCGATGCCAAAGCACTGGACGATGGCCAAAGACCACGAACGAGAGCTCCTGGCAGCAGAGAACCGACCATTTTCCCAGCGACAAAGCTGAGGAGTTCAAACGCTTTCCTAGTGTGACTTCAGATGAACTGCGAGCACGAAAAGAACGGCCGCGGAGGGTGAAAATGCTGATGCGGGACTTCATCGAAGACAGCCTATACAATCCTCACTATGGGTACTTCAGCAAGAACGTCACCATCTTCTCGCCTGGAGCGCCATTCGACTACAACAGCATACGGGATGAGCCGGAGTTCTATCGATTACTTGGAGAGCGCTACACCCAATTCGAAGATCAGCTGGACGAGAAAGAGTACAATGAAGCAAGGCAATTATGGCACACACCTACAGAACTGTTCAGACCATACTATGGAGAGGCAATAGCAAGATACATGGTGGCAAACTACAAGCTCACCTTGTATCCTTACCATGACTTGGTAATATATGAGATGGGAGCTGGAAACGGTACTCTGATGTTGAACATCTTGGACTACATTCGGCAGACAGACCCAGAAGTGTACGCCAGAACGCAATTCAAAATCATAGAAGTCTCGCATGCACTTGCAAGCTTACAAGCGCAGAAGCTGAAATCGACGGCTTCAGCGCGTGGGCATGAGGGCAAGGTCGAGATCATCAACAAGTCCGTTTTTGATTGGGATTTGTACGTACCTACGCCATGCTTCTTCTTGGCCATGGAAGTCTTCGACAACTTCGCGCATGACGTGCTGCGTTATGACCCCTTTACGGAAGAAGTTATGCAGGGTTCGGTGCTCATCGACAGCGAAGGCGATTTCTACGAATTCTACAGCCGACGTTTGGATCCAGTTGCACAACGATTCCTGAGAGTACGGGACGCAGCCTGCCAAGACAGAAACTATCCACATCCACTTCGAACCTCCAAGCTACTGCGATCGATGCGACATCGAATGCCAATGGCACCAAATTTGACATTACCAGAGTACATTCCGACACGATTGATGCAATTTTTCTCCATACTGGCCGACAAGTTTCCATTACACCGACTCATCACATCTGACTTTCATAGTCTGCCGCAGGCTACTGCCGGGTACAATGCGCCAGTGGTGCAGACGAGATATGAAAGGAGGACTGTACCTGTTCAGACGCCGCTTGTACAGCAGGGATATTTCGACATTCTGTTCCCAACTGATTTCGGCGTGATGGAGGACATCTACCGTGCCATCACCGGACGGCTGACGAGAGTTATGTCGCACGAGGAGTTTTTCCAGAGATGGGCGTATCTTGAGGATACGCAGATGCGGAGTGGAGAGAACCCTTTGCTCAGCTGGTACAAGAATGCCAGCGTTATGGTGACTGTGTAGACAATGTACAGCCACATGAAGACGTCTCAGCTCTCTCAGCCTTTCGGCACATCCAAGCTAATCAATTCGCTGACGCCAGCTACGAGCCATAATGCATTCGGAAGATCGCGAAGAATAGCTTGAAGGAGCAGGGTTGTCGGGGAAGCTTCATCCGACTTTAGCCAGAACACAACAGGCAATCCTCGTGCTTTATAGAAGAAGCGAAGCAACCTGAGTCGCTGCGAAGTTCTCAGGTGAAATGGTGATGCTCTTAAAGTCCATGCTCTGTCTGCTGGGATCCATAGCTGTGGCTGTGGCAGTAGTCCTTCCGAACAGCAACTACAAGCTGGACTCGGCAGGTAACCTCATTGACGCGCACGACGGAAAGCTTCACTACTTCGATGGCAAATACTACCTCTATGGGACTTCATACAACTGCGGCTGTCGCTGGCGGACCTCCAATTTCACCTCACCATTCTGTGGCTTCAGATGCTACTTCTCGACTGATCTGCTGACCTGGCAGGATGAAGGATTTCTGTTCGATGCGTCACCGCAATACTGGCAGGAAGCTTGCGCCGATACTGCAGCATGCTTTCGTCCAAAGGTTTTAAGAAATCCGGAAAGCGGAGAGTACATCATGTGGATGGTCGGACATCACAGTTCGTGCCGGCAATGATTGCGCTTGCTGATGATTTGCAGAACTCAGGAGCTTCGACTTAGAGCTACACTGTACTCACCTCTTCAAGCCCAGTCGGACCATTTGCCGAAGTGGGCAAACCTATCATGCCCTCCGCTCGTGGGAACATCAGCTACGGGAATGGAGACTTCGGCATCACCCTTGGTCCTGATGGTGTTGGATACATTGTCTATGATACGACACCATCTGTCACAGGTCCACCACTCTTTTCGAATCCCAATATCACCTTTGGTGTAGTGCAACGACTTACGCCAGACTATAAAGCAACCGAGCACGAGTACATTGTCACTGGCTTGGCGAATGTAGAGGCTTGGGATATGTTCTGGAAGGACGTCTGGTGGTATCTGACGGTACTGCTATACCTATGAGCGGCATTTATTCCATCGTGCACTGACAATTTACGCAGTTCGGACACATCTGTGGATACTGTGACTCAACAGATACGAGCTACAGCAAAAGTCGAGATCCCCTTGGACCTTGGCTGGAAGCCGATAGAGTCGGGATCACGAACAGCTCATGCGGAGGCCAGCATACTATGGTCGCTCAGCTGCCACGTGCGCACCGAGCGGCTGGCGGTGTCTATGTATGGCTCTATGGCTCAGATACATGGACGAGCGACGTCAACGAAGGCAAGGCAGGCCTACATTTGGAGCCGCTCAAATTTGCAGACGATGGGTCCATTGAGCCGCTAGACTGCTATGCGTTGAGCTACGATGCCCCGGTCAAAGCCAACTCATCGACGGCAATCGACGTCATGCAGACTGCCACTGTTGCGAGCGGTCCGGGTAACTGTACTTGGAACTGTGATCTCGGTACAAAGCACAAGAACTTTCTCTACCAATTCTTTCGAGCGCCGAAGAGTGGTAATGTCACCGCGTTCGGATTCAACGTCGCTCAACACGCGTAAGCAGAGTTGCCATGTCGTTTTGATTTTGAGTGCTCAAATCTTCAAGCAACAACTACCTCTAAACCTCTACTTCGGCGCGGCCAACACCAAGAACGTGACTGAACTATACACGCCTACCGGAGGTATCCAAGTGCTATGGCATGATACGATTGCGACCGAAGATCTAGGATGGGCGCTTCCAATGCTGAAAGTGCAGCCTGATGTGCCTGTCGTGGCGGTGAGTATTCTCTACATGTTCGTAGTCGAGACTTAGCTGATGTGTAAGGGCAACTACTACGCTTCCTATGCAAGCACTCCAGGTGGTAGCATTCCGTACTGCTATATGGAGCGAGTCATTCAACCAGAAGTCGCTCCCGAGAGACAGCAGCCTTTGACCTTCATGGCTGCTGTTCAGCAAGGACGATATCCGCTTTTCCCTGTACCGGATCGGGAGATGAATTTTCACGTGAGGATTGATTGAGAGCGGCCTTGCTAGCAGACCAAGGCCATTTAATCGGTGCTCAATGCACAGCCAGTGCACGCGCGGTGCCTCTACAGTCATTGTTCAGAGGTCGCGGAGACTTGGTCAGGTGTGCTTGCACTGGTCGTCCAAGACCGGCGAAGTACCTTCACCGGCTCTGGATTGAACACATATGATTCGACGGCTCATTAGCGTCGGTAGCATTGACTTTGGTCTTTTGATTTGGCCGTTCATCATCAGACTCTTGTCATAGCACAATTGATGATTTACACAAGTACAGGTACAGGAATGTTGTGCAACAGAAAGTTCTGGACATGGTCACACAGCAAGAGGCCGCAGCATGCGTCAGCTAAGGTTTGCAAAACTCAGGCTCCATGAATATGGGATGAGTTGTAAGGTCGCTGCAGCCTTACGACGGCGTCAACTCGACTTTCTCACAACGCCTGGACTCAGAAATGGCAATTTCACCAGTCTCCACGATGGATGATGAGTCTCAAGAGCCACCGTCACATGCGTTCAGCCAAGCCTCCGACAATGAACGTTTTCCAAGCTATTTCGACGCAAACCCACTTTCAGACTTCAAGCATGACATCCGTGGAGTCATCAACGCCAGCAAAAAATGCCAAAGATGAACCGCGCCAGCGACGCTAATTCATCTGGTTACCGGAAAGCCTTGCCATGTTTGGTAGCGCAGCGTGGTTATTCGCCATTGTCGCTGTGCTGCTGGCTTTGGATGGAAACCCGCTTGGAACTTGCAATATGCCAACACGCTGGCCGCCATTCTTATGCCACCGTGTCGACTCACTATGCTGGTCGTAGTTGCAGAGTGCCTTTCCCAACTCAAATGGTTGTATTGTCAGCAGCGCCCACACCCAGCGACACATTTCCAAGTCTTTGATGATGCTAGTCGAGCGAGCAACCTTCCCGGTCACGTCTCGCACATCGCGATTCGGTAACTTAGTAAGTCCTATCCGGGTAGTTTCAGCTAACCCGACCGCGCTAAAAGCGGGACTGACCGCGCTAAACCTTACCTAACCGTGCTAAAGCTCACCTAACCGCGCTAATCAAAGTCTAACTCCGCTTTCAAACCTAACTCTATCTCTTATACCCTACTACCCCTACTACCCTACTACTACTATTCGAAGCAAATTACTATCTTATTCGAATTAATCTAGTACTTTATTCGAATTATCTCTACCTATTCGAATTAATAATAAAATAGCCTTAGTAGGTAGTAGTAACTCTATCTAAGGCTATTATAATGTTTAGGCCTTTAAGGACTATCGTTCCTTCTATCTCTACCTTCGCTATATTAAGGCTTACAAAAATACTAAACTACTAGTATTCGAAATAGTATAACTCGAATTAATCTACTCTCTAGCTCGAATTACCTACTAATCTAATTCGAATAGGAAGTATATAAATCTAAGAATAATATAGGTAAGGTCTTTAATTAAATCGCGGTAAAGGTCTATTAAGGAGAGATAAGATATAGGCTTAATAGCTATAAGGTATAGTTCGAATTAGTACCCTAGTTTATTCGAATATAATTACTAATCGATTCGAATTAGAAACGATTCTACGTTCGCTAGGCCTTAGTAAAGCACATTCGTAATAATTATAAAGAGCTAGCTAGTTAGGATACGCTATTAGTCGATAAGAAATTCGTAAAGTCGGAGATAGAGTAGCTCTATTTTATAGAGGAAGAGAAGATAGGTATAAGAAAGGATAAAATTAATAAAGCTAAAAGTACGTAATTCGAATTAGGTATCCTATTTATTCGAATTAATAACTAATCTAATTCGAATTATAGAATTCTATAAGAAGATTGCCTAGAAGAAGCTAGAGGAGTATACTTATAAGGCTATAGTCTAGAGTACTTTCCTTACTAGCCTTACTAAAGATATAGCTCTAACGTAAGTTAACTCGAATTAAGTTCTAACGTTATTCGAATCTAGTACTAATCTTATTCGAATTATAGGCTAATAATCCTAAAAAAATCTAAAGCCTCCCCTTCTAGTATCTATAAGAGAGGCACTCCTACTAAGAAGGAGTTAAAGTATGTATTTTTAAAGCTAATTCGAATTAGCTATATCTTTTATACGAGTACTTCTACTAACTAATTCGAATTAGGGGCGTTTCTCGCTAGCTAATAGGCAAGGGTAAGGGCAAAGGAAATACTACGCCTTCGGGTCGGAAGCTCTCTAGTAAGAGTTAGCTCTCTTCTCCTATAGTTATAGAGGATAATAATAATAATAAGAGTATAGACCTACTTTAATTCGAACTATATAATCTTCTTATTCGAATCCATCTATAGCTTAATTCGAATAAGCTTATACGACCTATAGATAGTAACTAGAACTCGGACTCCTCGGCTACTAGACGTTTAGAGTAAGTATCTCTTCTTCTTTATACTAACCTTTAGCTCTCTAATAAACTAATATTATTAGTACTATTATTATTAGCTCCGACGATAGTAATAACGATAGTAGTAGCGACAATAACGACGACGACGATAGCGAAGAGTTCGAAGGCTTTTTCCCTAAGGTAAAGAGAAAGAGGAGTACTTCTAAGTATAATTCGAATTAGGTATTAGTATTATTCGAATTATTACTAATAAGGCTATAGCTCTCCCTCTTTCGAATCGTCGGCTTCTACGAAGGATACTACTAAGTATACTTCTTATTTACTAACGTCTTAATATCTCTACTTACAATAGATATAGTAATAATCCTCTTCCGACTTCTACTACCTTTACGGTAGTAAATATAATAAATACGAAGGGAAATCCGTACGTTATTCGAATTACAATCTATCTTTATTCGAATTAAAAACATCTCGACTCGAATAAGTTATACTTATTGATTTTTAGTATACCTAAAGATCTAGCAAGGTTGCCGTCGTAAGTAACTATTACTTACTATTATATAATAATTCTAATAGATTTCTAGGCCTATTCTACCTAGCTCGACAATAGGAGAAGCTTAACAATTTCCTACGTTTCGAAATAAAAAGACTAGAAAACCTAACTTAGCGGCAATGATTAGTATACTAAAAAGGCATAGTTATAAAGTGCCTTGTTCGGCATATTTAAAGAACGCTAAAAAGACGTATCTCTATATCGGTTATCGTAACTTAGGGCTATTTCAAGATTTAAGGAAGGAAGATCTTAAGGTAATATAATTCGAATAAAAGAGCGATCTAATTCGAAGGAGAGACTATACTTATTCGAAAGAACGAACTATCTATCTATTCTAAGCTTACGCCGAAGCTTACGGTTCTCTAATTCTAGCCGATTATTCTCTAACTTCTTTGTCTAGGCCGCTTCTCGTCTCTTATCTAGTTCGATAGCTAATTCTTCTTTTAATTGTTATACTTTCGTTCGCTTAGGTAAGGCAACTAATATAGAACTTGATAGCGACGATAGGGAAGCGATAGAACCTTCGATCGGGCGCTTAGAAGGAAGTATAGCGTAACTCGAATTAGTACTAGGCTAACTCGAATTAGGGGCCGGAGCGATAGCTAAATCTCTCGGAACCGGGGTTACCGGTTTCTTCGAGGGCCGTAACGGACTATCGTTAATAGTAATAGCCGCGGTAGCTAAGCTTCTAGGAGTAGACCCTTCGGTACGAAAGATATTATAGGAACGTTTCGGAGTTAGTACTTAATTCGAATTAGTAACATTAACGATTCGAATTATATATAGAAACTTACTTCTTAATAGAGCGAGTAAATAAGTAACCCGTTTATATCTACCGTCGTTACGCTAGCCTTATCGAATACTAGTATCTTCTCGGATTTACCGGCTTAATACTAGCCGATCGTTAATCTTTATTAACCTATAAGGGAATTAGAACGATTCGAATTAGATTAGGGAATAATCCGAATTAATAATACGCTCTATTCGAATTAACGTACTATTTAATCGTAGGAAGAAGATCCTACCGTATACCTCCCTAATAGGTCTATATACCTAAAGACTTAATAGTATTCGTATAAGATCGAATATAGCGGAAGATAAATAGGTCTATTGTAGACTAGCATAAATTTACGCTATATCGAATCGTTAGTAATAGCTTGTTAATCGCCTAATCTCGTACCTTCTTCGAAGGATAGGCTAGCTCGAATCATAAGTCCTTACCCTTCGAATAATAAAGGCAATTAATTCGAATAAGGCTTACCGATTAGTTCTCGTACTATATTAATATAGGCCTCTCGCGAGGGCTACGATAGAAGGCTTTCTATCTTCGAATAAGTATCTGTCTAGCTCTAACTAGCTACACGTTTAATCGACCGTTTAAAGTAATTGTTATAGTAGATTAGGGTCAAGATTTAGTATTCTTAAGCCGTATATTATAGACAAAGACTATAGAGGTATCGGCCGAGGCCTATCTTATTCGAATTAGTAGGGTTTCTAATTCGATTTCGCTTTATTCGAATTATACTAGCGGCTTGTTTAGTACTTATGTTAACTACAACGCCGAAGATGCCCTTACTATAGATATATAACTATTAAATTGGCGTACTAGTAACCTTATCGATTAGACGTAAAAGGCGACTAAAACATAGCTTATAGATCCGAGTCGTTTCTTCCTTAACAAAGTATCTAGCGAGAACGATGTCTAATTCGAATTAGTTAGCTTTATAATTCGAAGCGAATAGTCCTTTATTCGAATTACGTACTCTTGTTCTAGCGCTTATCGAACTTCGCGAAGATAATCTTATTTAGGTCCTTCTATCGTACTCGCTTAAAGGACATATTAACTTTAAAGTAACTAAGCTAGTAAGCTACTAACTTATAAAAGTAAATAACTATCGTATCGTCGCAAGAATTCTATAAGCCTTGAATGTATTACTATATTCGAATTAGTAGTACTTTTTATTCGAATATAGACCCGACTCTATTCGAGTTACTTACTATCTTAGGATCTAACTTCTACTATTCGTATTCAAATAGGACGCCTATAAGGTAAGTACCCCTCGGGTAACGAAGAAGCCTTTGTCTTATAATCTCTACTAAGATCCTATCCTTAATCGCTATGCCTTGTACAAGCTTCTCGATTGTACTAACGCCCTTATCCTTAAGCTACTCTTTATAGATCTTAGTTTGTTCGAAGCTAGCTAATTCGAGTTAGTTCTAGGACTTATTCGAATAACGATTATTCGAATAAAACAATGCCTTTATTCGAATAGCCCTTACTAAAAGTAAGCTTATCGCTAGTATAACGGGCGATTAGGATTCGAATTTCCTCAAGAATCGATGCCGGCAATCTATTAGAAGGTAGCGGAGGGTACGTATATATACCTCTCGATATCTATAGTATATACGGATATTTAATAAGGTCTTCTAGTACAAGCTTTAGAAAGGATACTAAGTAGCTACGGCGTAGTATCTCTCTAGGACCTTATAGATATATAAAGCCTAATTCGAATAAATATTAGTAATGATTCAAATAAGAATTAGAATAATTCGAATATCGGACGAATCTATTCGAATAACGTTACCGCAATGTTTCCTCCGCTTGTTACTTTACTTAATTTAGTAATAGTAAGCGTGCCTTATAGGTCGCGACTTTGTATAGAAGTTCTAGAGATAGTCGGTATCGATCTAATTAGAATATCGAATAGCCCTAAAGAAATAGTCGTCTCGATTCGTAGCGTTTGCCTATCGGTTTAAATAGCGGATATAGAATCTACGAATACTATTAAACTATTCGAATTAGATAAGTTATTTATTCGAATCGATGTAATCGAAGTAGGATACCTATACTTAGAAGCCGAAATTGTCCTATTATTAGACTATATAAGCTCTTCGAATCGCGGTAGGTAATAGATCGTTCGAATCGGTCTCGGGTACTAAAATATATACTAGAATATATAAGTAAACGGGATATGTTTAAGGGGGCCTATTCGAATTATAGGGTACACTAATTCGAATAATAATTATTCGAGTTAGCGTTGCTATTTATTCGAATCTTTACTTACTTTGCTACGTTTCTTTTTAGTATATCTAGCTCTATAGCGTTAGGACCCTCGCGTCGATAGGTAGCTAGTTACTTAAGGAAGTTATCTAGAAGGCTTATATAGTCCATTAAACGAAGGGTATTATCTAGGTATTAGTAGTAACGTATACTACTATATTAAAAAGCGTATTTGTTATACTTAGCGCCTTGTCCGAGTCGATCGAAGAAGGTATACTATATAGTAGATATACCCTTTTAAGCGGTTTGCGAGTATTGTACCTAGTTCGAATAATTAATATAAGTTATTCGAATTAATCTTATTCGAATAAGAAGGCTATAAGATTCGATTTACATACGTCGATATCCTTAATAGCCTACTTAACTAAACCGTTTACTATAGTCTCTTTAGTAACATTAATCTTAGCGCAAAGATCGATAAGAAAAGTATATCCGTTATTATTAGTATTAGGATACGAAGGCAATGCCCTAACAAACTCGATATGTTTAGCTATTATTAGGTTTGTCGGCCCTCGTATTAGTACGATAGATTTATCTAGTTTAGTCTCGTTACTACTAAGGTCTATCTACTTAGGATAGACCCTATCTTTAGTAAAGAACTAATCCTCGTACTCTTCGTAGCCTTTTGAAAAGGTATTTAGATCTTCTTCTATAAATAGTAAATTAATCTCTAGTAAGAAAGGCATAATTCGAATTAGACGCTATTCTAATTCGAATAATATCGATTCGAGTAAGACGCTTTTTAGATTCGAATCGCTATACTTCGACTAATATAAATAGCTTTTACTAGAGCGCTTAGAAGGATAAGTAGGAGTAATATTAACAAGTTTAATAGTTCGAATGTCTTTAGTTTGTAATTCGAATAAGATTATTTATTAGTAATTCGAATAGGTACTAATAATAATTCGAATAGGTTTAGCTATTATTAATCTTAGTAGATTATATAAGGATAAGTAGGTACGCGAAAGCTAACCCTATAAAAGCTTATCCGACTATATAGTAGAAAGTTAGACCGAGCTATATTACGTGCTTAGTTAGTCCCGCGTTTAGCGTAGTTAGGTTAACTATTATTACTATCTAGCTAGAAGTATTTTGTCTTTAGGAGTATAAGAGAGGCGTAGAAGCCGAGGTTCCCCTTTCCCCTACTAGGGATATAGATATATAACGGAAGCTAGCTATGCTACTAACTTTGTTCCTCTTATCTATATACCCTCTCTTAGGCTTAGTAGGCTCTTTTAGAGTACCTACCGTTCTTCCCCTTTATATATAAGAGTAACTATTCTTTCCCTTTGTATATAAGAGTAGATAGTATACTTAATAGAGCTGCTCTAGTTGTTAGGCCTCCCCTACGTACGATAAATGAGTCCCCAAACAAGAATAATGTGCATACCCCTAGCCTATAGCCAGGGCAAAAACGCAAGCCGGGGTTGAGGCAGAAACAGCGAATCTTCGGTTCGCTATTTACAGCTAACCTTTCAATAGGGTTTCGTCCAATTTTATTTGTCCCTACAGTACGAATAGGATGCGTTCGTTGACGGTCGTTCGTGGCTATATATAACGGCATCGCGCTCTGCCCACAATCGAGTCGCGCCACAACTTTCCTCTCTATCATTTTAGCTGTGTATGCAACTTCGAACTGTCTACTGACTTTTCGTATCAACCATGTTTGCACAACTCCTCACCCTCGGTTTACTAGCCAGCCTCCCTGTTACTACACGTTGCTCGGAGCACCTGTATGGCCGTTCAGATATACTTGCTTATGCGCATTACGAAGTACCACGGCAGGATCATTGGGTGCCAATTCAGAAAAGGGCTACATGTGACGGATTCAGCTGTGGTGCTGGATACCGACTCATGCAGGATTTTGATCGAAAGAGTAGAAAGAAATCATGTTACTGTATTGTAAGCACTGTGTTTCTTGGTTGAGACTAATACTTGCTAATGTTGATATTAGCTAGACTTAAACTGTCCAGATTGCTCAACCCTCAAAACGGCTTGCGGAAAAGGGTACAAACCCAAATGTAACCAACGTACAAAGAAATGCGTCTGTGATGTACGGCACCTCTCCAAAATCGATGGCGGCTGTTCTCTAACATTGTTGCGTAGTAAGGGCGAGTGTCAGCCCAGAATGGTCCTGCTAGCTCAGATGGCAAATTTGAGCAGGAATATGCCGGAGCAGAACTCGGATCATTGATGAAAGCTGTCAGCTCAGAGTTATTGAGCCATAGTGGATGCGTTTCTCTAGCCAGTCTGTTACCATTGGACTACCAAAGCTTGTCTAGCAACATCATACCTGCTTTCGATCTTCTCGCTTTGACGTACAATCAGATGAACGTCTTCATGTCCAGCATTGATCACGTAAACGGCTTCATGTCCAGCATTGATCACGTAAACGGCTTCATGTCCAGCATTGATCACGTAATCGCGTAGCAAGGCAGCAGCGCAGATCAATGCAGCAACCTCCTCGTTTGGCGTGTACAGGTTTCGGCACAACTTCAGGGGTATCATGCCGTCCATGCAATACCTTCCAAGCCGTCATTGTGCCATTCTGAGCTCTTTCCGTGCTGGACTAGGTCTGCTGTTGTGTGGAACGTCCTCAGAGTTGAGCGATAGATGCTGAGTATAGTTCGAATCCATCTTAGCGACTAACTCTCATGGTTGGACGAGCTTGTCGTGCAGGCAATAGTCTTATTGCGACAATCTCGATGGCGGTCTAACATCTTGGAGCCGGACCGATCCAGCACGCACCAGTTATTGCATCTCTAGTGTGTTAACAGATATGTTGAAAGCCCAGGGCAAACGTATACTACGAGTATACTTGATTAGCTGCAATGCGAGCTTCCATAAAGTCGTAGTGCAGTCGGGCATCAGTGGACCTAGTCCGGAGCGTTGCCAATGACAATGCCAATCGATGAGACCGACACCTCTATAGATTTTGTTACGAGCGTCGGAGCATCTCAGATCAACATAGTCTATAAAAGATGTTATCTAAGCTCCTCGCTAATAGCCGAGTGTAAGTTGTAGATATTACGATCTAATCGAACAAATCTACTTGGCGGATCTCGATAGTATCCAGGTCCATCAAGATATCTTGTTGGTAGATAGAGCCCAAAGGATCCAAACTTTTATTTGCCCGGCAGCGATCTCCTGAACGATCCACAGCCTAGGCCAGTAACCTCTTTCGCGAGATCAGATCCTCAGAAAGTTCATGCCTAATGTGTTGCACGCTTGTACATGTCCAACACTGTAGCAACTTGAACGCTCTCCTCGCTTAGGTTGTCTTGATTATTGATATATATCGAGTCCATCTAGACATATTCTCCTAGACATCTGGTTCGAGCTTAAGGGGGTACGAAGCGGCACTTCTAACGCACTTCCATGTTCTAGCCGTTGGCCCGTTAGTAATAACACTTCGAGTTGGGGATAACCTGCAGAGCCCCATGTATAGGGAAATGGCGCTGTAGTTAGGTTAAAAATCCCATGCTCAGCTGAAGATGCATGCCGCCGGCCCATCTTTTTATTGCGGGAAGCTAGATGAGGCGTATTTGACGACTCGGAGCCGTGAGAGGCTCGTGTGGGCAGTCAGACATGGCCGTCTACTATCACGTTCGCACGCTCCTCCTGTAGCATGAACATTGTCATACTGCGAAAGGTCAAGCCACTGCAGCCAGAGATTCGTAGGCGTGGCCATGCATACAGCTGTGGTCTCCGGTCTCTATATCAATGCTCCTACGTGCGGTCGCTTGTCGAATGATTATTTACTCCTAATGCACCACGATGTTGCTGGAACGAAGCAAAAGAGCCAAAGGGGGATTGCTGGGCGAATGTTTTTTCGTTGGCATAGAGTAAGGATATCAAGAACGGGGCCTTCGAAGTTCAGAAAACTGCGTTGGTACAATATGAGATCCAGAGTCCGAAATTGCAAAAAAAAATCCCATCATTGGAGTTCGTGATGCATCAACCTGAGTATACTACAGTAGTTTGCCGACTATGTAGATAAAAAGCAAAAAGCTATTGCATCAGCCGTGAATCGAACACGGGGCCCATCGAAGTTGAGGTGAATGGCAACGATGGATTTTACCACTACGTAGCTGTCAGAATCTTTTCACGTTGGGAGACGTATGAAGGAGGTGTACCTAAACCACTGATGCAGATAATTCCGAGTATTGGATGGAAAGTAAGCCTAAGAATGCCGTCTATATTCCCTGGCAAAGTTCTCGGCAATGCAGATCGAAGCTCTGATCCATAAGTCCAAGGAGTAAAGTAGACATAGAGACTAGCCTAGATCATGCGACAGTGAACAACAAGCATTGTTTCTGAAGCCGAAGATCACAGAGATACTTATATTTCATGAAACTTTGCCTAGATTCAATGCTGTTGCTAAGAGCCAAGCCTAGTATTGAGAGCTTTGCAATTGGGCTGACGCTCGAGAACGCCTCAGTCCGCTAAGCGGTGACAATCTTCGTTGAGTCGTGAAAAAAATCAACTATTTTTGATTTGAAAGAAATATGTCAGTCTGTCGATTCGAGAAACTCCTCAGAGACTGCGGCGAAGGGCGGGGTTGGATCGATCACAATGCTAGCAAGAGGACTTTGGGCGGGATCAGGTCATGCTTGACTTTCACGAGCGCCGCTGTTGTATGGGACATGACCAGGTGACGGAACAATCGGAGCCAAGCGCTGGTGGGAGAGGGTCTCCAACTTTTCAGAAGTCGCTGTACCATCGGGAAAGCTGTTTGCGACGGAAAACTTGCCATAGATGCTAATTCGTACACAACCTGCCAACTACAGAGTCTGTACGCATCGGAGTGACAGTAGATATCCCGCACACCCTTGAAATCCAGGATTACAGCGAATAGCGCTGCTCAGAATCGCAAGCCAACTCTCCACACCAAGGGTCTGCTGGTTTTCCACACACATACAGCAGCCTCATCCTGTGAGAAAGCCTCATCTCCCCCTCGCTACTCCAAACATCCGACCAGGCTGAATCGCCAACTCTTATCGCTACCTATGACGCAACATCTTGGGGCAATGGTCCCTTGCGTCTTCGCCGATTTGCTTGTTACCAGGGACATCCCAGTCCGGAATACAGTAGGCGATGTCGAACGAACCTTGAGTCAACATGATTTTGGACCTCATGTGAAGACAGACACAGACTCAGTAGTGGGAAGGTCGCAAGGAGGGTCTCGAACTGTCGAGAGATGGCGACGGAGAGGGTGAATTTGTTGACGAGACACCAGAAAGAGCGAGGTTTCTCGAGGAGACTAGGAAGTTCTAGAACTAGGGTCTGTCTGAGCTTTGGAAATGGGACAAAAGTCTTCGCTCGCACTGCGAAATGAAGAAGTGTATCAGATAGGTAGGATACATACAGTACATGAAATCTGGGGTCTCGAGGTCCGGCGGGGGCCGATCTTCTCAACCCTGTGCGGTGATCAACAATGCCGAGTCAGTTCAGGTCTTCTTTCCCAATTGCTTGGCTCGAGAAGGCAAAGATAAACGCGCGCGTGTGTGTGTGTGTGTGTGTGTGTGTGTGTGTGTATGGACAGAAGCTTGCCCTGGATAACAAGCCCTGAAACTCAATGCCCGAGGAACAGGTAAAAAATTTGAAAGAGAGTCGAACAGGAAGGGAAGAATGCGTCGGCTTTGACTCGCCGGACTGATCATCAGGTACGTTTGAGGTCGACAGCACTTCACTTTCTGAGTCAGCTTTCGAGATTTGCATGTCTAGACCTTTACGAGATGCTTGACCAGCATGCGTGCTCCCAGGAACAGGCAAATATGAACGAGCCTCAGTCGCTGATAGCTTCCCCAATGGAATTTTTGGGGAGGGGGCGCTTGAATCCGATGTCAAGATTCATGTACTTGCAGAAATGTTCGACTGCGTGCCTGGATTCAATGAATCGGGACCGCCTTGCGTGTGTTTTTCAGCCTGCAGACTCCAGGTCATGATTTGAGTGGTGAGGACGCTCAAAGGTTGAGAATGTCGTGCCTCGCATGGAGCTGAGGAGGCGGTGCTCTGTGGTTTTTTTTTTTTTTTGGAAGAAATGGCGAGAAGGAGAAGGCAAGCAGGTCGCGAAATTCTCACCGCATTGTTGCCCGCCGAGGCATGTTGCCAACCCCCTTCTGAAGCTGGTAAATGAATCAGAAGCTTGATGCTCAATCCGGGCAGTTTATTGCTGTCGTTCAAGGTGCCTGGGTGGCTGCGAAGCTCTGGTTCTGCCACTCCTGGAAGGGTGGCTGTTGCGGCCTCTCCAGCCTGTTGACTGCCACTGTCTGAACCAAGTATACGGATCCGTGTTCATTTAAGAGCAGCTCAAAGAGGATGAATGCCAGTGAAGAGTCAACGGTCGGATGTTGCCTTGCTCGACCCAGAGATGCAATTAGTAACACTCAAAATTGGCCATGTCCAGTGCCAGTGGTGTTGGACATGGCAACTGGAAAAGGAAGAGGAAAGCCTGTGCTATTTCTTGCTTATACTCGGTACGCGCCGCTCCTAGGTTAAGAATTCCGGTATATGCAATTCTTCACCTATAGCAGACAGCGGTAGAACTCCTGAGCTGTGCTTCCGCGGCGCTGGCGACTCTACGGTAAGCTCAAGTACTTTTGACATGTGAAACCAAGGAACGACAATACGTTGTTGCCTCCTTCGTCAACCAAAGCACTATTGTTAGCAGCTAAATAAGCAGGAAATGAATCACCAAGCGTAGCACGGGAGTACATCTACTACTACAGCATTACAGGAGATGAGCTTCATCCCGACAAGGCGGATGGAAAAATGGTCGACGTTGTCTTCGACTGACGCTTGGCGCCTGCTGTTGGTATTCTGAATACAATAATCTCCACATCGCCTACGCGTCTGCTGTTAAGAAAAGCGTTTCCACCACAGGCAGAGGGACGTGAGATGCGCGGCTTACTTTACTTCTGTGTGGCGTGTCACACGACAGCGGACTTGATTTACGCTTAAAGCGCCTCTGCTGCTCGTTCGCACCCCTTACGCCTGCAGATGCAAGAAAGCTCCAAAAACAGCAGCTCAACGACAACCGCATTTCCCGGACCTGTGAGCCTGCGAGTGATGGCGAATTGGTGGCGCGTCTTTGCTCCCGGCCAGCTGCAAGCGTTCGCCAGCTGGCAGAATTTTGTTGGCAAGATTCTGCATATGGCGAGCGCGTTGGTCGACCATCTTCCACGCGACGCTCGACAATGTGCAAGGTGCAGCGCATAGCACCAGCACGTGTGGCTCTGTCAAATCAGTATATGATGAAGGGCGGGCGTGTCGCGCAAATAATGCCATTCGGAGACATGTTTGCCACTCTGCTGGAAATTGAAAGACTTCACGTCATGACTCGTGAGGATGACAAGATCATATGGCAAGCACACGCAGCAGTCGCAATGCAGGTTTGACGGTAGACTGCGTGTCAAAGATAGCAGGCACGGAGGCATCAGCTGCTGGCTTGAAGGAGAGGTTCGGAATTCCAGCCAGCCGCGGTTAGTTCTAGGGAAAGCGGTGAGATTGGGGGCAAAATGGGCAGAGTCGTATCGGGCAGTTGCAGTGCTTATCCATTGTCGTCGAGGGTAAGCGTTTAGAGTGGCGGCTACTCATAAGCATAACGTCCGTGGCTGGCAGCTGGCTCTACCTGATCATGCTGGTGTGTGTCTGTTGACGAGGATTGGTGTTGGCCGGAAGAGTGGTGCCGAAGGAGTTGAGCTTGGGAGATGTGGCGGCGGCTTTGGCTTGGATCTTGCAGTGCGCCGCAGCAAGAAAGACTGGTCGGCGTCGTTGGAATGGCGCGCGCGCTAGAGATGGCAAGACTCAAGAGGCAAGAGCGGAGGAGGTGGAGAGCGGATGGAAAAGCCGAGGCGGGATATGGATGTCAAGGCAGGAAAGCCAATGCATCAATGATTGGGCGAGGCGACTGCTAGCAATTGGGCAATATGACCTGACAGCAATGCTTGCAGGCACGAGGCAGAATTACGCAGTGGCTTGGCAGGCAGGAGGACAGGAGGCAGCGGCAGTCGCGTCCCAGCAGTTCTCGGGCGGAGAAGGTGCAGATGACGCAGGGCAGCGACGGGCAGGCGCGCTAAGCAAGGAAGGGTGCGATCGCTAGATACCCTCACTCACTAGATAGTGCCGGCCGTGCACACACTTCCACCCCCCTGCTGCCCGCCTTCCATTCTCTGCTGGTGCTCGCTCTGCCTGCCGCTTCGTTTCAGAGATGGGCTTGCGGCTGCTGCATGGACCCTTGGCCACGGACCACGTCGTCATTGTGTACTGTACACCTACATATCACACTCCCTTCGCCCTGTATGTCCATGATCTGCAGCATCGTCTCCAGCATCGTCTCCAGCGTCGTCTCCTCCACCACCCGTGAGATCATCTTTGCTTGAACCCTTCACCTATAACCTGCCGACTATCACTGCTGCTTGAACCCTCCTCCTCCGCCGCTCATCACCGTGTCTGGTGTCTGGCCTCTGCAAACCCTGGAGCCTGCACGCAAGACGACTCGAACACCTGCTTCAACGGCGACGCCTCCGCAGCCCGGCTCTACTAGCCTGCGCTGCATACCGCTCCACCTTCCACCCATCCTGTCAAAGTCTACCGTCGACGCCGGCTCCTACCTCAAATCCATCCTCACAGCCCGCTGGCCCTCGCATGCTCCCAGCCTCGAGGAACGGCACAGGCCCAGGCACAGGCCCAGGCACACTTAAGCACGCTGATCTCGCCCATCTTGACTGAGCACGTTTGTGCAGCTCCTCCGAAACGCGTTGATCACCTACTCGTGGCCCAGCGCTAATATCTGTGCTTCAACGTCGTCGTCGTCGACCGCCACAACATCTTTCTTGCTCGTCGACCTCCAAGCTGTACAGCCGACATGGCCATGGCCGTCGATTCGCGACAACACTTCCACCCCATGGGCTACGACGCAATGAGGTACCCACAGCAGCCGCACTTCACGAATCCTTGGGTGTCTGCTCCGGCCTCCAACCAAGGCCAGATGTACGCGACCTCAATGCCACAGACGACTGCTGGCGGCGATGCTCGCTACGCCCAGGCACCTCAGGCCTCGGCTGCATATGCTGGTGGTCACGTCTCTGCGCCCTCAATGGCATCAGGTATTCTTCCCCACGTGGATCCAGAGCTCTACCACCAGACCAGCTTACAACTCGCGCAAGACATGAGCGCACCCCGGCCATACGGTGCATCTTACTCATCTGCTGCACCAAATGCCGCCACATACGCTCCAACATCAGCGCCACAGTACGCCGCTGCGTACGCTTATGACCGGCGCTCCTCGCACCCGTCAGTACCTTCCACCATGTTCATGGGCACGCCTGTTGAGGCACAGAAGTTCCGTCAAAGTTCATTGATTGACTTCAACGACAGACTGAACTCGGCATCGGATGCTGAGCGACAGAGCTTTAACGACGCTCTCGACGCGAGCCGTGGCATGGTTGCCATGAGCCAGACCGACATCACCCCACGAAATATCTACGGCACCTCGCACAGCGCGGGAAGAAGCCCGACCGATTCGTATGGATTCCCATCAGGGCACTCCACCCACTCGTCCATTTCTTCCGCCAGCACTTATCCCACCTACTACAACAGTTCCGTCAGCGAGGCCTCCGTGGGCGACTACAGCTCAGCCAGCGAGTCGGTCGACATGCCAAACTCGAGGACTCTGCCAAGACCACACGGCCTTGCCGGTCTTCCACCAGCACCACAGTCCATGATGGGTCAATTCAGCTCCAAGGTGTCTTCGAGCTCGCAGAAGAAGCACAAGTGCAAGATTTGCGACAAGCGATTCACCAGGCCCAGCTCTTTGCAGACCCATATGTACAGCCATACTGGCGAGAAGCGTAAGTTGTGTGTTCCTGCACATCTCGGAGCATCATCAGGCTGATCACTTGCAGCCTTCGCATGCGATGTGGAAGGATGTGGACGCCACTTCTCCGTTGTTTCAAATCTGCGAAGACATCGCAAGGTCCACAAGGGTGAGGGTCATGAACATCCATCGCCCGACGAGGACGACGAGTAAACGACATTACACTTTTTAATACGAATTGGATATCGCGTGTACAGTGCGACGACAACGACATGGCGTCTGGGCAAGAGCGACGACGAAGGATTTTTATTTCCACGACAATCGCTTACTTCGACTTGATACCCCATTTTCGATTGCGGCGGACGGATAGCTTCTTGGATTGATTGATTGATTTGCAAGGCGTTGAGGCGCACAGAAGAGAGCTACACTGTGAGATGATGGCTCAGATGATTTTGTAACGATACCCCCAAAGAAGGGAGTCAGGCCGCTACAGAGCCATTGATTACGAACGGCAGATGAAAAGTCCAGTCGAATGAGATTGTACGGTCGCTACCAGCGCGCTTGCTATGTACATTATGCTTTGAGGCAGGACACTAGTGGCGGTTCGACTGTATCATTATACAACCAACGTTCAGAACGTTTGATTCATCTCTTTTCTTGCTCGTGCTATTTGGGTAGCAAATGCCAATACAACCAAACAATCATGTTCAAGGCGAGCTCCCACAGTCCCATTGCAGCCCAATCTCTCAGGCCTTGCGCTGAATGG
Organism: Pseudocercospora musae; assembly: GCA_001578225.1. Classification (NCBI taxonomy): domain Eukaryota; kingdom Fungi; phylum Ascomycota; class Dothideomycetes; order Mycosphaerellales; family Mycosphaerellaceae; genus Pseudocercospora; species Pseudocercospora musae. The sequence goes on from LFZO01000069.1 coordinate 71,591, forward strand.
ATTGATCTGCAAGCCACTGGCCTCATATTGCGTAGTGGTGGTATGCAAGGATACTGAGCTGGCCTGGCCTGGCCTGCTTTTTGAAGCCCTGCCTCGCGCACCAATCACGGCGCTGGCTCGCCGACCATGTAACCAGGGCCAGCCGATGTCACCTCACTTTACCCGAAGAAGCGGCACCTATGACGTCGTCAACCGAGCGTGAAATCGAGCGTGGTTGGGTGGACTGTTGGCACGTGAATGGTGCGTGCACAGCTTCGGGGTTTGCCGAGCGTCATTCCATGTCTGTATGTATGCCTGACGGAAGCCCTAGGGAGTATGTAGAACTAAAATGTTGCCACCCGGCATGGCTCCGAACTCTCGCAGACACGTGATGCCTTTGCACCACCGGACTTCACATTTTCTAATCTAGGATTCTACCTGACTTTCGCCATACGCTTGCACCCTACCGACCCTCAATATCAGGATACCTTCTGACGCCCCAGCGGCACCCTTCATTCCTCATCCAACGCATCGGCCTTCCGTTTTCTCACGCCGCCATTAGACTGCTGCAAATGCCCGTTCGGGGCATTGGCATTGCCACCATTCAGCTTTTTGGGCTGGCCAGCAGCGACCGGATCGTAAATTTGCGCGCCTACGTTGGCTTGCGGTGTGCTTGACGTCTGCGTCTTCTGCTTCTCCTGCAGAAGCTGGACTGTCTGTTGAAGGTGCGCCACCTCTGCACGCAACCCGTCTTCCACAGCAATATCGCCATTGCGGTCATGCTTGACTTCCGGAAATGGAGCGAGTATGTTTTCTATGTTGCCCCACCAGCCGGAAAACTTGCCGTACCATGCCACGGTGTTTGTCAGGCCTTCTTCGAATGATACTTTCTGGCTCCAGCCCAGCTTGCGCAATTTTGTGCCATCGACAGCATATCTCATGTCGTTGAAAGGGCGGTCCCTGGTATGTTGGATTGTATTCTGCTTGTCACTCACACCGAACCTCCTCAACAGTCTATCCGCCAGACCTAGATTGGAGATCTCGTCTCGAGAATCTACATTGTAGATCTGGCCAATCTCTCCCTTGTGCAAGATCGTGTCGAATGCGTCGGCAGCGTCCCCGGCATACAGGTACCTCCTTGTGTTCTGCCCATCACCATGGATCCAAAGTGGCTTGCCACGCTGCAGCAGGTTGATGAACTTGGGAATGACCTCTGCGCGACACATCAGCATGTACCACCAGCATACGCAGTCGGCTTACCCACTTTCTGGGAACTGGCGTTCAGTCAGCTGTGCCCTGCATACGTTACGGCAAAGATTTCACTCACTTGATGAGGACCGTATACGTTGTTCAAGCGGATCATGACCACTGGCAGCTGGAAGCTTTGTACGTACGCTCTGACATACATCTCTGCTGCAGCTTTGCTAGCTGCGTATGGATTGGTCGGTGCGAGGATGCTGTGCTCTGTCAGATCTGCAGCATCCATAGCTACCTCGCCGTAGACCTGCTCCCGGTAAGTCAATGTCTTCGCGTTGTCTCCCTTCTGCGACCATATCTTACCTCATCGGTGGATATGTGATAGAATCGCTTGACAGTCTTCACGGCTACCGCAGTCTCTAGCAGGACGTGCGTCCCAACCACGTTGTTCACCGTGAAACTGTATGAGTTTCCGAAGGACAAGTCGACGTGCGACTGCGCGGCAAGGTGAAAGATCGTATCGACGTTGTACTTGCGGAGGCATCTCAAGACGTCGGAGGGTTTGGTAAGTTCTCCATGGAAGAACTTGAAATTCGGTCGTCCTTCGAGCATACGAGCATTGTTCAACGAGCTGCAGTAGTCCAACTTGTCAAAGCACACAACGTTGTATGCATCGGAATACTTGACCACCAGGTGTCGGACTAGCCAGGACGCACTAAATGGTCAACATCTGGCCTTGCAAAAGGTCAACTGACTCACATGAATCCTTCTCCTCCTGTGACCAGTATATTCTTGACATCGGGAAGGGGTTCGAACGATGTCTGACCTGTCAAAAGAGGTGCATCTTTCCATATTCCGTCGTCGACGAAAAATCGCGACTCCAAGCTACCTACCCCAATATCAGCATCTCCGTACCGCGCACCATCCACTACTGCGCTCACCACTCGTCTGCCAGCCTCCACTAAGAGCTTCCATTCTGAGCTGTACTATACCACACTCTCGATGCGCAGAGAGACAGCATTGCCTTTCTCCTCATAATGATGTCCATTGTGGCTGCAAGGGCGCTTATTTCTACTGGAATGCATACGCCAGCTCACGCGCAGGAGCGCGTCGTTTTCAAAAGTACTTGCATCACAAGATCTCCAGGCTGGGCGAAAAATCCCTTTCTGCGTCACGACTAGGCTCAACATCATGGACGAGAAAGCAAGAGACTCGAATGACAATTACGAGGAGGCACAAGCGTTCCTGAAGCCAGATGAGCAGGACAATTTCCCACCACCACCAGTACTTGTGCCAAAAGGCCTGAGCAGACGGTTCTGGATCAGCGCAGCAGTCAACACCACTGGGACAGCCGCGATTGTAAGGTGCCTCAAACCGACATCGTTCAATCGAGGCTGATATATACAAAAGGTTTTCGTCAATAAGCGCATTTTCTCAGATGCTTCCCTCAAGCACGCCCAAGTCACTTTCGCCGCTTTCCACTTCGCCGTAACCTTTAGCCTCCTCTACGCTCTTTCTCGGACCTCGATACCAATGTTCCAAGCCAAGCGGATCGACTCATATCCGGTGGTACCGCTAGCTCTGGCCATGATCTTCAATGTCGTCCTCCCAAACGCATCGCTCGCAAACTCCAGCATTCAATTCTACCAGGTCGCTCGCGTTCTCCTGACACCCTGTGTCGCAACCTTGAACTACGTCCTGTACAAGGCCAAGATACCGAAATATGCTGCGTTGATGCTGATTCCTGTCTGCGTTGGAGTAGCGGTGGTATCATACTTTGACACACAGCCGCCTACCGGAAAGGCTCAAGTCAAAGGCACAAATGTTTGGGGCGTGACATTCGCTTTCACTGGTGTCTTCGCGAGCTCGATCTACACGGTCTGGATTGCGAAGTACCACAAAACGCTTGAGTGCACAAGCGTGCAGCTCCTGATGAATCAAGCACCGATGAGCGTGCTGATTCTGCTGTATGTCATTCCTTTCTCGGATGATGTGACAGTCTGGAGAAGAACCGAAGCTCATTCATGGTACTTGATAATGCTGGTAAGGTCACCACTGACATTGGCCTGCTAAAGTCTCTCTGTCTCTCTCGCTAATATTGGTCTAGAGTGGTCTTCTGGCATGTCTGATCAATCTATCGCAATTTGTGATCATCAATGAAGCTGGACCCGTGAGCAGCACCGTTGTTGGACACTTCAAGACTTGCGCTATCGTTGCTATGGGGTGGATCATGTCCAGAAAGCCGCTCAAGGACGGAAGTCTGGTTGGAGTTGTCCTTGCAGTGGGAGGCATCATTGCGTAAGTCGATGCAACAGATCTTGAAGCTGGTGTAACAACATTACTGAACTAAAACCAGGTACTCTGTGGTCATGCAACGACAGGCGCGGAGATGAAACACGCATCAGTTGTTTGTGCCTTGCTCAAGTTGACAAACTCCCTCACTTGAAGTGCATACCGCTTTTTTCATCCCTTGCATGTCCGACCACAGTCTAGATATCCCCATTCCTCCTTTCGAGAAATGTCCATAAGAGACCTGTCACCTTGACTTGCTTGTTCACGTCCAAGCATCGATTCTCAGTCCGGGGCACATGCTCTCTGCTCTTCGTTCCACCCTTCAACAATTCGCCCCTCCATCACTACTAACACACCAACATTGTCCTCCCATCATGCCGGCAGCCAAGCAGAACAAGTTCCTCGTATGGGGTGCAGCAGGATGGATCGGGGGCCAGATCATCGACCTTCTCAAAGAACAAGGCAAGACAGTTCTCGGGACCACAGTCCGGATGGAAGAGCAAGAACAAGTTCGAGAGGTCTTGGACAAAATCAAACCCACACATGTCATCAACTGCGCCGGCAAGACAGGAAGACCCAATGTCGACTGGTGCGAGGACCACAAGATCGAGACCACGCAAGCCAATGTTCTCGGAGCACTCGTCTTGACCAACGAATGCTACACCAGAGCCATCCACCTCACCCACCTAGCCACAGGATGTAACGTTATCAGCACCACCAGAAAACTTCTTCTTCTTCTTCTTCTAACACACAATCCCAGGCATCTACACCTCCAAGTACACCCCCGACAACACCCGCATCCTCGACCAACCTTTCAAAGAAACCCACCCCCCAAACTTCACCGGCTCCTTCTACTCCGCCACCAAAGCCGCCATCGAACCCATCCTCCACACCTTCCCCAACACCCTCATCCTCCGCCTCCGCATGCCCGTCTCCGCCGACCTCCACCCCCGCTCCTTCGTCACAAAAATCTCTCTCTACCCCAAAATCGTCAACATCCCCAACTCGCATTCCCTCCTGCCCGACCTCCTGCCCATCGCCATCGCCATGAGCGAACACGGCGAAACGGGCGTGTACAATTTCACGAACCCGGGCGAGGCGATTTCTCATAACGAGGTGCTCCGGTTGTACGAGGAGATTGTGGAGCCGGGGTATGTTTGGGAGAATTTCTCGTTGGAGGAGCAGGCCGCGGTGATCAAGGCTGAGAGGAGCAATTGTTGGTTGGATGCGGGGAAGTTGGGGGAGAAGGTGAGGGGGTATAGGGAGGAGGAGGGGTTGGAGGTTGAGTTGGTGGAGGTGAGGGAGGCGTATAGGAGGTGTTTTGAGAGGATTAGGGAGCTGGGGTTGAGTCAGAGTCGTGCTGGGGCTGTGGAGGGGGATGGTAGGATGCCGGATGCTAAGAGGCAGAAGGTTATGGAGGAGGAGGAGGAGGTGGTGGTGGTGGTGGGTGAGATGTCTGTTGCGGAGTAGTGCGGATTTGGTTTGCAGTGTTAGATTTGAGATTCTCGTGACGGTTTGAAAGTGAGATCTATCGAGATTTTACAGAAATGCTGGCAATGCTGAACGCTGAACGTTTGTGTGGTATCGTAACATCCTGACTGGGGTCTTTGTTTGAGGAAACATTATCTCAGTGGCTCGCTGCTTTGGCGGTTGTCGTTTGCTTCGCTCTCAGAGCGTCCCTGTTCGGCCTGGTTCTGCTTCACTGCATCTTGATCGGCGTGCTTGGCAGGATCGAAGACGTAGATGGGGAACTCGAGTCCAACCGTCCTCTTGACGATCGTAGGAAGTCTCTTCCAAACGGCAGGTGGCATTGGAATGAGAATGCTGGTCTCCTGCAAGTACTTTTCGTATGCATGCCAGCCATTGCCCTTCTCGTATCTCTTCTTCGCGCCTGGTCGCTCCTGAAGGGTCAGACCAGAGACGAACATAAGTAGTGTCGTGAGGAAGATGAATCCAACACACGAGGCGTAGAGCGCTGCGTATGCTCCTGATCCGGATGGAACGGTACCGTAGCTCGCGGGCGTGACAGCAATGATGTAGATGGAAACCTGAACAATGATTTCGCCAAAATAATTTGGATGTCTCGACCACTTGAAGAAGCCAACATCACACACGGCACCTGGTTCCTTGCCTGGACCTTGCTTGAAACGGTATTTCTGGATGTCTGCAATGGCCTCCATGGAAAAGGCAATGACGAAAAAAATGATTGCAATGATGTCTGTGGCCTTTCCGAAGCTCGGTTGTGGGTACTGAAGGACGTTTGGCGAGTTGAGGATCGTCACAGGCATGGATACAGTCCAGACCCAGAACATCTGGAAGACCCAGAAGCCGAGGAAGGGAAAGAATTTGTCTCGCTTGTCGTCAAATCTGTCGTCACTGCCAGTCTTCAGGATCCTGAAGAGAAGGAAGGCGGACAAGCGTGCTCCCCACAGCATGATCATGATAGACGTAATGATTTGCCTCGCGTTGGTGGTGCCGCTCATGGCAAGGGTGAATATGGCCAGCCAGACGAAATTTGTGCCTCCCATGAAATCCTAGAGGCGATGGATTAGCGTGTGTCTGTCTCATGCTCGAGGGGCTTGAGATTGCATTACGGTCAATTTGTCGAAGCGCAGCGTGAATGCAATCGAAAAGCCGATGAGCTGGTACGCCACGGTGACCAAGAGGGTTATGGCGAGATAGTAATTGTCCAAGACGTAGACGGGAGGGTAGAGCGGCATGGCGGTGAGGCTGGCAGGAATCTCGTGCATCTATTCGATATGCTCTCGTTGTTCTGATCCCCGCGCATATATATATATAGTTGTAGAACATGTCGCTCTCGTGGCCATCGTCATCGATCTTCGGGTTCGGGTTCGGGTTCGGGAATTCGGACCGACGGGACGGTCCGTCAAAGCTCTTGGTACTCTTGGCGCGACTGGCTTTACAAGTTTACACATCGGAACTTGTTTACATACGGCGCGACGTCCACGCCGGCCATGTCGGAGTCGTCTGCGCGCGGACGGCAAAGCAAGACAGCCGCCGCCAAGCATCAGAAGCAGAAGCAGCGCAAGAAGAACGCCAAGTCCCGAGCGGCCAAAGCAAAGACCAAAGCGGCGGCGAAGGCTCGCGACGAGTACTACGCCTCGCTACCACAAATCTCAGAGGTAAACGACGAGTAAGAGCTTGCACGTGGTGGAAAGGGTAAGGACTGACTGACTTCTCAAGGATCATCTCTTGCGCTTCCAGTTTGCGCATTTCGGAGACGACACGAAGCCCGACAACTGGTTCGTGAGCAGACAGGCAGCACTGAGTTTCGACGATGACCATGCCCTGGGCTACTATGAAGACGGCGTCAAGCGTACTCTCACTGACGAGCAAATTGCTATGTTTCGGCGAACAGAACTATGGCACATGAAGCACCGTCAGGAACAGCGACAAGAAGATGCGCAAGGAAATGCCACTGACGCGCACGAACCCGAACCTGGCCGTGCTGCATCCGAGGCATCACAAGTGTCCAGTCTAGAAGACGAGCTCCTGGCATATGCGACCGTGAAACAGCTCAAGTCGCCGTCGGTCGAGCTCAAACTGCCACAGCCTTCTCACGCCAGTCGCAGTCATTCCAACTCGGGCTCGAGAAGAGGCCGTCCCGTGCAGCAGAATATTCCTTATGATCAACGCAACAAGCGCAAGTGGGAAGGCTACATCAATGATGAACATCCAATCCAAGGCTCTTTGACGCATCGCCGAGTGGCTCGCGAACTGGACGACCAGCAGACTGAGCCTGTTGAGATGGACTATTGAATGCCTTCTGGCCATCGCGATTCTGACTTCATCGAGAGCGACCTCACTGTCGATGCGGACACGCGTCTGTGACAACCGCCCTTTGATAAGGCATTCGATACGGCTTTGCCACGGCGTATCCCTGCTGGTGAGTATTTTACCAAAGACCTTCTGCACATCGAATGATGAATAATGTTCATCCTTAGACGGAAAGCCTTTCGAGAGCACCGCCCCTGGGTTCGGTCTCCGGGCACCTACCCGTTGAAGGACTCGTATTGGCTGATGTCGACTGTCTAATCTTCTCTCTGACCGCGAACGCTCACTTAGCTCTTCCTCGTTTATTTTGATGCAAGATCTGGCAGCTGACGACAAGCAGGGTTTCAAACATTATCGCGCCCCGCATACTTCGGCGAACATCATCTTCGCGATACAACCCTGTATCTTGAGGAAGCCACCAGGACCTTGTGCAACACCTCGCGAGGTGCGATCGCGAGCCAACCGAGAAACGGAACATATGCAGCAACATTTCCGACCACTTCATTTCGATGCACTGAAGTCCTTCCTGGAGGATACAGCCCAACATCGTCTACATCGTTGTTATCGCCTTTGGTCAGAAAGTGCTGTCTGAATGGGTATGGTCAGCTACGATCTGAATATGCGATCGGCACATTTTACCTAGGTCCGTCTTGACCAGCTTCCCAGTAGCTTTGGATGCAGCGATGTACCATCGGTAGACTTTGCTCCTCGAACCAAACAACGGGAATGTCGCCGACGTTAATATTGCGCGTACGATTCCACAGGAGGATCAAATCACCTCGATGGAAAGCCGGTGCCATCGACTCGGAGATCACCACCATGGCTGGGATGGTCGAGCCTGTGATCAGCGACCATATCTTCCAGGCCACGAAGACATTGCAGGCCGATAGTGCCAAAGGCAAGGCGTTGAGCAGGGATTTGCGCATGTTGAGAAAACTGTGCTTCGAAGAGGTGGGCAATGCTTCGACTCGCACTCGTTTGAGACGAGAAGAAGTAAGCAATATCTCGGATCAGCTAAGAGTATAACACGGTGATTGCTTCGTATCAGCCGCAGGAAGAGATCGACATCACAGCCTGACTGTTCAGCCGCAGCATCCGGCCCGATTTCGGTCCACCTGCTACTCGCTCGACTGTGCCTGAATCCTTTGACATTCCTCCACCAACATCACCTCCTTGTCCTTCTACAAGCAAGGTCCCTTCGTAGTAGCATTTAGTGCCCCTAGCACTACTTTGACTGGACTTTGTGGGGTGCTTCTCGGTGGAGTGCTTCTATATACAACATAAGTTGTATGTATAGCTGCATAAGCTAATTGACAGTCCGTCAACTTGGCGGTAACATCCTTGTACAGTGCCGCACAGCTTCACTTGCTTCGTTTCGAAAGGCAGGTAGTTCGCCCTGTCCATTGTTCTTCTTCTCCTAAGCTGTCGCTCGACTCTTTCAAGTGTTCCAAAGTTCTCATCGTGTGCACATCATGCCAGCACCAGATCTATCCGACTTGAAAGCTCCCATTGCACTTCGCAACGAGCACATTGTCGACAAGCAAACGGCATTCCGCGTTCAGCAACACGGCAAAGGTCTCCACAGCGGCAACTTTACCATCTTCTACCCGAACAACGTAGAGAATACCGAGACACCCGCCGAACCTCAGACACTCTTTACCGTTGAAGGGAAATATGGCATTTTGCAAGAACGACGCTCCTTTCGAGACGCCTCTGGCTTACCACTCTTCCACCTCTACCACAAACCTATCGGCGTGACCTGGTACATCGAATTACCTGGCGGCAACGACACGGCCATAGCCAGACTCGCACCAAATTTCAGCCTGTTCAAAGACAACATGGAAGTTCACATCAAGAACGCTGCTCCATCGACTCATCAGGAGTATGATGTCACGCTTCAAGTTCGAGGACAGGTAAGTTGAAATATCCGAGTAGAGAAGGGAAAAAAACGTTGACTTGGGCTACAGGATATCTGGAAGCAAAGAACCAATGTCTATCTAGGAGAGAAGATTGTCATGACGGCTAAGAGGACGGATAAGCTATCTACATATCTCCCGGGAAGGAAGATCGAGTGGGATGTCAATGTGGCGGCGGGAATGGATTTGAGTCTTGCTAGTGCTATTGTTGTGGTTATGGCGGCAAATATGTATAATTCTAGTATGCAGGCTAGCAGTGCCAAGTGAGTGAGATACTTTAGGCAAATGGGGGGGAAAGCTGTGCCGACCCTTCTCGTCAAGTGTTGTAAAAAGTCTCCGCTTCAGTTCATGCACGAGATGGATGGGCTCAGGATTTTTTTTTTTTGCCCCCCGACGAATCCTTTCTTGCGTCAGAGTGTGTCGAATATAGCTCCTTTGCGTTGTTGATTCACTGGAATCATGGGGGGCGTTCTGTCCCTTGGCACATCCCTCGATACTATACACCCTTGTCAGCCTAGGAGGCTGCGCAGTGCCGTGGATGTGCCAATGTCTCGATCATCGGATACATGTAGATACGACTGCATGCTCTTTTCGAAGGCTTGGGCGACGAGGGCAGGGAGAAACATCGCAGCTCTTCGGACGAAGTGCTTCAGCTCAATGACCTAGCAGGGATGAAGTATTGTTGGCATCGACTCCTTCTCTGGACCTTTTCCGAAATGGCCATCTCCTTCCAGACGCTCAGCTCAATGGAAACGATGCTCTGTTGTGGAGTCGGAATTTCGACTTCTCACTCGCGGCCTGAAATGTTGGCGACATCATGGTGCTGCGACTAATGTGACGAAAATACATGAAGGATGAGGTACCAAAACATATCTGGAAGTCCCATGCAAGCGACAGCAGTTATGGACATGTTGGATGTTTCGGATAATGTCTTCTTCGAACGTAATACCAAGAGAAGGAGTCGATGAGCAGTCTTGGACAGGGCCGTTGACGTCTTCGGACTTCCCGATCTGGATGGACGGTAGGAGAGTCATCCTCTCTCGATGGTCCAGACGCTTTTCAAAGACCGATACTCCAGCTGTGTGACGAGAGAAACATAAAAAAGACGCCATCGACCACCTCTTCTCGAATTTCATCATCAGTATCAACATTCTCAACCACATTCAAACCACCTTCCACCACCACCCAACACATACGACATAATCCATCAAAATGGTCTCCTCCAAATCCGTCCTCATCACAATCGCCACGGCAGCCGGTCTCCTCCAAATGTGTCCAGCACCACAAGCCGTCGTCGCAGCAATCGCAGGCGGTGTCGCAGCCGGCGTAATCGGCGGCGGAGCCTCAATCTGCACAAAATACTGCCCTGACGCCAAAATCAAGGCGCGTCAGGCCATGGCTTTCACTCAACTCGTCCGTCGTCAACTCCCACCTGGAGTCTCTCAGGAATCGATCGATCAGTGCACTCAACAATTGAACGACCAGTTCAACAATGGCGGGGGAAGTGTTGAGATTACGGATAGTGGGGAGACATGTAAGTGAGAATAAAAAATGGTGGATATGGAGTGGGGAGTGATGCTGATGATGATGGAACTGTAGCTGTCCTTGTTAGCAATGTTCCTCCTGCTTGCATGAATCTTGCTACGATCTTGACCGGCAACCCGAGTCAAGCTGGCGGACCAGTGCCTGTTCCCATGAGTAGCAACAGTCTTGAGTATCAGGGTTTGACTGTGGAGGATCGTCAGAATTTGAGCGCTGCTTTGCAGGTCTCTTAGATGACTGGAGCAAGCAGAGGAGGCTTTGAGCAGCGAAGGTTGAGGGAAGGGAATGTGTTCGGAGGAAAGGCCGTTGAGAGATGGAGGGATGGGAATGGGCATTCAACATACAACTTTCTGTCTTCCATCTCTTGACTGCTCGGGGCCTTTGGATGTTGTCGCTCGTTAGGAGTTTCGATAGACTAGAATTGGATTGCTTCGGAATTGACTTCCTCACACTTGTCGCCTTGGAGAATCGTGATTGTTGTTGGCTTCGTTACTGGGTCGGTGAATCACTATATTGATCGAGTTGCCTGCCTCTCGGCTTGGTTTCTGGTCGGTCAGACTATTGTCATTCGCGGGGGCGGGCGCCAGATGCTTTCGTGTCCAGAACCTGTCAGGTTGCGGCTGAGCACGCCGCAACATATATAGCATTAGTAGCGACCTGATGCGCTCCAGTCATCCCAGTCTTCAAAAACCCTGTCCGAGAACCTTTTGCAGCACATCTTCGCCAATGGCTACTCCCATCCTGTCTCTGTCCTTTTCAGTCCTCACATTCACTTACACGATATCTTCTCCGACGACGTCCAACATTGTGGTATCGCAGACAGCAATACTAGCGTCGACTGCCCTATCCTTCTCGACATCAGTTCAGCTTCCAGCTCCATGGGACAGCACATGGGCTTTAATGATGGCAGTCTGGATCTCGCACTCAACTTCCATCCTCTGGATCGAAGACTGGCGTTTCTGGAGACATTCCGCGAAGAAGATCAGCGTCTGGAAAATCTGGAACAATCCTCGCCTTATCAGCACACCTCTTCACGTCATCAAACCTACTCCGAGTCCTCAACATCCACAAAGCCTTCTCAACTTCACAATTTACAATCTCTTCAAAGCCGTAACCTACCTCTCCATCTACATCTCCATCCTCCCACTCACCTTCTCTCCCTCCATCCTTACCGTCCAGCTCGATGACTTCTCTCCCGTCTATACAACCTACTTCCGCCGCCTACTCTTCCCAGAAAGCATCCCTATCACATATCACGAAACCCACATCCGCATGGTGTGGACATTTCTCTGGGCTCTAGGTCCCTACCTTACCCTAGAAACGGCACACGGGATTTTCTCCATCCTCTTCGTGGTAGTCTTGCGCACAGACGAGCCTGAGGAGTAAGTAGCTCCGAGCGAATGCATGCGCCTGAGGCAGTGGTGTTCAAGATTGTATCACTGTCTCGCCGCTGTGCCTCAAAGTGCATGTTGTGTGAAACATTGTTGACGCTCTTTCAGGTGGCCACCGCTCTTCGGAAGCATCACCGAAGCCTACAATCTACGAAGATTCTGGCGAGTGTTTTGGCATCGACTTATCGCGAGACCATATTCGAATTTCGGGAGGGTTTTAGCGAGGAAGGTGTTTGGAAGAAGGATGGAAGGGCTGGTGGTAGCGTTTGTGGTATTTGGACTTTCTGGGGTTGCGCATGCGGCGACGGCATGGATGTCTGGTGATGGGTATTGGGTATTGGATGTTTTGTGGTTCTTGGGCTGTTTCGTAGGTGGAGCGATTGAGTCTGTTGTGTTGAAGTCAATAGAGATGGCTTTTATGATGATGGGGAAGGAGCGGGTGTGGCTCGCGATGAAACGGAGTGCTTTGGCAAGACTGCTGGGCTACTTTTGGGTATTCTTGTTCTTCTTTTGGAGCGTGCCGAAATGGCAGTATCCTAAGATGCATTGTGCGATACAAGATGAAGTTCGTCGGCTGGAGATGATGTGGAAGCAGGTGGGGCCTTGATGGCGGCATGCGCCGAAGCCAATTCGTTTGGCGAGTTGAATAGTACAGTATAGTTATACACCCATCTTGCACGTATATGCAGTAATGAAGGAGTCTTAACACAACTTACACGGACCCCTTGTTCATGAGCAGTCTCTTTCAGTCATGCTTATCAATCTCAACGAAATATGCATCACAGGTGCAGGAAGTATCTAAACGCCGCTCCGTCACAGGACCTTATCATCTCCTCCTGGTCCATACGAATGTACAAAGTCTTTGCCCTTCTTGGGCACAGTCGAGAGGCCGAGGTTACCAGTGATCTCCGTCGGAAAGGTTCAAGTTGACCCAGTTGACACCACAAAGCCCACCCTCAGTCGCCCAGAATTGAAACTGAAGTTTTGTGCCTGGAAAGTCCAATCATTTGAATATCGTGACGTCGAGAGTCATCAGTCTACTACTGGTATTGCACAAGAGTGCGCACCGGGAATTTTTTTGGCACATGAGTTGATCTTGTTGTCGTTCCAGTTTGAGCTGCTGGACCAGCAAAGTATGGCGAACGCACGCTATCGGAGTGACAAGCCTGAGACATGTCGAAAAATATCGGAATCGTTCCGACTACGTCCAAGGGACATGCACTTCTTTACTGAAGCCATTGTGACTGCACGATAGCTTTCTTAGAACTGCCGAGGCTGGCCTGTCGAAGCATTCAGTGCATTGGAATTGACCAGGGAGGGGAGCTTTTCGCAGGAAGTGCACAGAAGAAGTCCATTCTGCGAGCGCTGTGGGCTGAGGCTCATTCTACGATCCCAATTGCGGGATTTTGAAGGGACCGATATTGCTGTTCGTGCAATCCGGCAAATCCATAGTTCGAGGAAACTCAAGTGGGGCTCCAAAGATTCATGCTGGATACATCGGCGCGCAAGCCTCGAAGCTTGATGGCAGAATATAGGCAGTCATGGCGAGATACGCAACCCGCGCGTCTGTTCCCTGATCAATTGAGTGAGTATGTCAAAGTCGGAATTCCGCTGGTCGGCAGTCCGCGCGAAGCTCGACCAGGATCTGGCCTTTTTGCTACCTGGCGGAAGGCTTGAAGCTCCGCAAGTCAAGATTTCAGGCGGTGCGAATTCGTGTGTGGAAGTTAAAGCAGTTCCGAGCTCGCTCTGATGATAGAGTTGGGAGGAGCTACGGGAGGTCCAAGCAGGAGCACGCAGTCTGGTCTGCGAACCGGGAGTTTCAAGGCCATAAAATTGCAATCAGTCCAAAATCCGTAGCAGCTGCTAGCTTGAATTATTGCGGCCGACAGAGCATGCAACTTCCAGCGCAGTAGGTATTACTGCAGAGAGTTGTTCGCATCAAAAGTCCTGGCGGCGGAGGCGAAGGCTCTCGAGCCCGGCGCAATCTTTCCCATATCCATTGCAGGCTGGTCAGTGGTGCCGGAGGAGGCGCAAAGGGCTCTACGTCCACTCCGGGCGGTTCCGAAGGAAATGGGTTAGGAGTTTTGTTGGAGCGATCTGCGAATGGCACCTTTCTCCAGTGCTTCCTGGTAGCTTTCATGTGGATTGCGCGCAGCAGTCGCTTTCGTGTGGTGCTGGACTCATGCAGATGGATGTAGAGAGCGCGGCAGACGTGTGAGGTTGCGATGAGATCTTCGGAAGGTAGATGGCTTGCAATCATGTCGACCAGTTCCGCTATTGCGAGAGTCCGGACTGATGCTGGTATATTCGTGGAGGGGCATATTTCGCCGTGGCCAATGGCGGCGGAAGCAGACATATTGGCCAAGGGCACACAGGAAGTGGTAGGCTCGAGCCTCGAGGATGGTTCTTAGTCGGACAGCTTAGACGGTGCTATATCTCAGTCCCGGGGCATTGGAGGCCTCATGTGGCCGTGCTGATCAGTGCCGATGGCGCGCAACGAGTGTCGAACCGGTCCATGATGGATGGGCCAGAGTGTGTAACAATATCGAAGGCGCCTACGTGGGCACTGGGCAGTGAGATGTGTTATCTTCCGAGTGAGCATGAAAAGTGAAAAGGGAGAGAGAGGGGAAGTGGTGGTAGAGTTTCGACTCGGGAGCTCTGCCGCACATGAAGCAAGGTCCAGGGTAAAAGGCTCGTCGACAGCACCTGCGCCTGCGCTGCACAACTTGGACTGCTGCCTTTGACAACACGCAATTTTCGTCGTGCGTCGGCTTTGCGTCTTTGACTCGATTCCCAGCCGAACAACACCTTGCACGCCCTGCCACTCCGCCGCGGCAGCACTGCACATCGCTCCCACCGCTACCCAGCCATATCACGAACCGTCTCAGTGTGCGTTGGCACCGCTCCGCCACATCGAGACATCTTCACGTGCGCGCCTTGACCAGCACAATCCGATCCAACACAGATCAATCGCTGGCACAGGCGCTGCTCAGACGACATTCGAATGTGACACTCTGTGCCTACTGGCAACCTCTTTTCACCTACCAGAATTCGAACGTGCACCTCGAAATAACATATCACCAGCATGGCGTCAGAGAAAGATAACGGTGTGCTGTCCGATCCCGAGGGCAAAGAAAAGGCCACCCGAGAGCAGCTTGAGAAGGCTCGCCTTCAAGACGCTGAGAAGCCAGACGCGAGCGTACTCCATCCCACCATCGAAGACATGACCTCGACTGAGCCAACCGCTGCAGCATCCGAAGCTCGAGGTCGACTACAGAAGAAGAGAAGCTATGATGAAGTCGAGGGCGAGTCAGGACAAGAGGCCATAACAGTGTCGGCTAAGCAGCACACTAGGAAGCGATCTCGCGACAGTACAGCAGAAGAGCATGTGCTCAACAATGGGCAAAGGAAATCACACGAACACGAGCGAACCGGGACTGAGGCAGTCGATGCACACATCGAGGCCAATGGATCTGACAAGCCTCCACCACGACAAGGCACGCCAGAACAAGGCGCCGACACATGCAGTGAACCTGCCGAGGAGATCTTGACCAGCCCAAAGACTAAGAGAAGCCGTCTACATGCTACTGATGCTACCGAACCTTCGACTACCCAAGAAGACACATCATCTGACACGAAGAAGGAAGGCGCGAGTAAGCTACCACCCGGAAGCGCATTCGCAAATACATCTTCATCCTCGCCATTCGGAGCTCTTGCCCGCAGCAAATCTCCTTCTTCAGAAACACAGACGTCTGCCAGCGTATTGAGCTCATCGGGCTTCGGTGCTCTGGCAGCTTCGTCATCTTCTGGATTCGGCACGCTTGGGAAGACCGCGGGAGGTCCAGGTGTGGGCGGCGGCTTCGGAAGCGGTGCAAAGAGTCCGCTGAACACGAAAGAGAACCAGAAACCACCATCCAACGGCGGCTTCGGAGGCGCTCTTAGCCAACAGTCAGCATTCTCATCTGCTGGCGGTAATGGCAGCGGATTTGGTTCTTCAGCATCGGGCTTTTCGTCACTCGGCAGCAAGAGTTCTGGTGGCTTTGGAAGCAGTCTCGCAGGCGCGACTGGCGGCAGCGCATTTGGGTCCCTTGGAGGTGGCGGTCTTTCGAGCTTCGCAAGTGGCAAGCCTACGGCACCGTTCGGCGGCAGCGCTAAGAGCGCGAAGCCATTTGGCGCGAAGAACGACGATGACGAGGATGATGGAGGTGATGATGAAGAAGACGATCGATCTGGCATGAAAAGCCCATTGTCTCAAGAGGAAGAGAAACAAGACGAGCGCTTCTACGAGCAATCCCTAGAGACTGGCGAAGAAGGCGAAGTCACCGAATTCAGTTGTCGCTCCAAACTTTACAACTATGCGGCGGTCGAGGGTGGAAAGAAGGAGTGGCGAGAACGTGGCATTGGCGTTCTCAAACTCAATGTCAAGAAGCCTGCACAGGATGACGAGGATGCTAAGCTGACAGCCCGGCTACTCATACGCGCCGACGGATCACACCGCATCATGCTCAACACGCCTATCAAGAAGGAACTCAAGTTTGGCGACCAGAGCGGTGAAATGCCTCAAGGCGGCAATGTCCTCTTTTCTGGCACGATTGACGACAAGCCGGATCTGGCGCTTTTGCAACTCAAGGTGAGTGGCAGGTGGTGCAGCAATGCGGCGGAGCAGGCTTTCGCGACGCATGAAACTGACTTTTTTGACAGCTGAAGCACAGCAACGCTCTCGAGCTCTATGATAAGATCAAAGCTTTACAAGCGAGTATGTGATCGAAGTCCGAGTCTCCGAAGCGCTCCCGCCTTTGACAGAAGAGCTTTGCACACGGCAAGAGAACGTACGCCCCTCAGGCATGCCGCGACGGAGGACCAAAGCGGCAGCAGAGATCCAGGAGTTGGAAAGAGAATCCCAGCGCATTGTGGAAGTTTGTGAATGCATAAGTCATTGGCCTTTGGTACCATTTGCAATTTTTGAGCGAATTGGTTTTGGCTTTACAATACGACCTGCATGAGAGCATGAGCGGAGGGAATCATGCATTGCATACACTTTTACATACATGACATAAAAGGTATGATGGTACGAAACGAGGGTGAGATGAAAGCATTGCGATATCATGTGCCCACTCTTGGTTCGCCATTCCAGTCGCCAAGTTCAGTGTGTCGCGAGGTCCTGGCCCATGTCTTTTCTGTGACGGTTGTCAAGCATGCGTGCATCAACACCAACCATGGTCATCTCAACATCCTCTCCACGATGAATTGCCATCCATTACTCACAGGTTCTACAAATCGAAGCACTCGCCACATATCAACATCAAATTCGACTCTCTGTTGGAGAATGGACATATCTCATACTCACAATGAAAGACATGCAAAGATCGGTAATAAATTCCATCTCTCAGACCATCTGCGTACTAGCGACCGCTGCTATAATAGACTTGTTGAGTGAGTGAGACAACCCAGGCACGCGAACGAGAGGGTACGAAGAAGCACTACTAAGAATAGCCAAAGGAAACAAAAATTGTGCGGTGGTTCGTGCTGTCATTATTGCAGTGGCATGAGGAGGTACAGTAAGTACTGGGATGAGCTATTGCTTCGGATTGAGGAGAGAGACAGGATCCGGCTGTGTGGGTATTATTCGAGGCTCCTGAGGGAAGAAGGTGATGATGACACGTCGAAGCGGAGATTTTTGTTCTTGTCATGGGCCATTATTGCCGTTGGTTTATTTAGGCTGTGGATGGTGTTCGGTTGGATGTCTTGGATGCCAGATGCTTCGGGCGTCAATTTTAGCTGTTGTGTGGTTTCTATACGATCTTCAGCATCGACCGGACGCTGTCTCGGGTGTTGGGTTCCACGTCGAGTAGAGTGGGAGAGACGCGGACGTAAGCTATAAGTCATTGACTGTTGATGCTCTGTTGCGTGTATCTCACAAGCGATTTGCTTGTCTGCACTACGCCAGATGTGAGTTTCATATCTTTCTGACGAGCTCGATCCGCATGACTTGTAAGCTGGAAGAAGTGAACGATGGGCTAGGCGCTATCAGATCCGTATCGTGCCTACTTACAAGCTTGAAGCCTGGAGAAGATTCCGCTACGACGCCCTTTGGCGGTTGTGCCATGTGGGTGCAAGCACTTCAGGTACTCAGATCTTGTTCCAAATCAGGACAAGATCTCACATGCAGTAGGCCGGAGCAGTTGGAGCTGTGGTGGGCCCGGGATTGGCAGAGTTGCGACGTTCCGAGCCGGGGAAATGTTTGGATGGTGGCCTAATTGGTAGGTCTTACTCTCGTTGCAAGGAACGGGCACTTGCAGATTTCGGAATCAATATAGTGAGGTGGTGGCACTGGTGGGCGAGAGATGACGTTGGGACAAGAACCTGTCATCATCACAACGTTCCGCCATTCTTCTGTCTTGGTTGCAGTGCGTGCGGAGTAGACCGCCGACGACGGAGCGACCAAGGAAGCTGGACATTCGCTGTTTTGAAGCAAATCGGACGATCTTCGATGCTCCTGCTGCCTGATTATTCCCTTTTATCTGAAGCTCAGTCACGGTTCCAACGTTGGGTATACTACAAGCAAACCGGTGGTTTGTCCGTTTTCTGATTGGGGAAGGCCGTGTATGAATACCGATACTTGATACTCAGGAACTTCGCCCGTGCTCTGACGGGTAGCCTCGTGTTCTGTGATTTGACGCCGAGCTACGACACTTTCAGTGTTCACGCAGGACCAGAAGCATCACGAACGATGGCAGGACATCCACTGTGTTGTCGCAATCAGACGGACACCTAGGCTCGATTATCGATTTAGGATGGGCATCGAAACAACACCTCAGCAGCAACTACATGTGGACGAATGTACTGTATTTGAGTAGTCGGCAGTCATGGAAGGTTCAGTGCATGGCTATGGTGGCTCAGACCCTCGTGATATCGATTGCTAGCAGGGTGTAGTATGTACATATGTATGCAGATGGCTTCGAGAAGCAGACATGATCATCGTTGGCAGGGCGATCGCCAAGGCCCAACGGAAAGAAGATACCCTGCATGTTCCGAGCCTCCGAGTCTTGGCGTCACCCGGATCAGGGAGTTCTGACCATCCGGCATCCGCCCTCGGCATCCGCCCTCTCCCAGAATGCCCACCTCACTCACCTCACCTGTCGGCTGTCGCCCAACCAAAGCTCTGGGCACGGCTGAGATTGCACTGCATCAAAACAGCGTCTGCGCCGAGGAATGTGCCGCTGACGCTGACACCCTTCAGTCAGCGCCTCAGTCACGACGACAAGAAGACAAAGACACAACTTCGCAAGACATTGCCTTGAGAATCATGGCCAAGCCGCCAAGGTACTCTATGTTCTCTGCAGCGCTAGCAAGCTTCCATATTCCATGATAGCAAAGAAAGTGGGAGTCTATCTGCGCCATGTTCTTGGCCGTCATCGTCATGGCACTACCCGGACCTATGGCTGTACCGCATTCTCCGTCGTGGGACATGGTTGCCGGCGCCTCTCCGATTGGGAATTCGGCTCTGGTTACTGCCACTTCCAGGACGCTTGGGCCAGTATCGCGTCTTTTGCGTCTTTTGCCTGCACGTACGCCGTGCTCTCACGCATATGGCAATCTGCCGGTCCTTCTTTCTACTCCGACTCGTCAGCGCACATACACTGCATACAAAACTTCTGCTCTCCCCACTAACGTGGGAGCTTCCTGTCTTGCTCACCTAACCCTGCGTCTGGTTGCTTGGACTCGATTGTTTCATCATCACGTCCACAGCCAACATGCCGGCTCTACACAGACAGCAGTCTTACAGCTCATGGGCTCCGTCCCTGGGCAGCGGTGTTGGAGATGAGATCTTCAGAACAGTGTCAAATGCCCTATCGAGGGGCCAGAGCAGGAGAGATTCGATCCCAGAGGACGATGACAGCAATGTCGAACACAGCAAGGCCGATGACTGGCACATGATGGAGGAAGTCAAGACAATCGCGGCGCAGACGAGCACAGACGGCGCCAAAGATAGAAAATTGGGAGTCACCTGGACCGATTTGACGGTGAAGGGCATTGGTGCCGACGCTGCTTTCAACGAGAACGTTCTCAGTCAGTTCAACATCCCGAAGCTTGCCAAAGAAGGTCGGCAGAAACCTCCACTCAAGACGATCGTCGATAACAGCCACGGCTGTGTGAAGCCAGGAGAGATGCTTCTTGTCCTCGGTCGACCTGGCGCTGGCTGCACATCGTTGCTGAAGATGCTCGCCAATCGACGCTTGGGATATGCTGAAGTCAGCGGAACCGTCAAGTATGGCACGATGGATGCTTCCGAGGCCAAGCAGTATCGAGGACAGATCGTCATGAATACCGAAGAGGAGCTTTTCTTTCCTACGTTGACGACTGGACAAACGATCGACTTCGCGACTCGAATGAAGGTGCCGCACCATCTACCTGGCAATGTCAAGAGCGCAAAAGACTTCCAGAAGCTCAACCGCGACTTCCTATTACGATCCATGGGCATCGAACACACTTACGATACCAAGGTTGGTAATGAATATGTTCGTGGTGTTTCGGGAGGTGAGCGAAAGCGTGTCTCGATCATTGAGACGATGGCCACACGCGGATCAGTAGTCTGCTGGGACAACTCAACAAGAGGCTTGGACGCATCCACAGCCTTGGAGTACACCAAGTGCGTTCGTGCAATGACCGACATACTAGGTCTCAGCTCGATCGTGTCTTTGTACCAGGCTGGTAATGCCATCTATGAGCTTTTCGACAAAGTGCTCGTTCTCGACGAGGGGAAACAGATCTTCTACGGTCCCATGCCTCAAGCTAAGCCCTTCCTGGAGGATCTTGGCTTCCTCTACCGTGATGGCGCCAACATTGCAGACTTCTTGACTGGTGTCTGTGTGCCAACCGAGCGATTGATCAGGCCTGGCTACGAGGATCGCTTCCCACGCACCGCTGACGAGATTCGCGCCGTGTACGAGAAGACGTCCATTCGGTTCTTAATGCAAAAGGAATACGACTTTCCAGATACCGACGAAGCGAAACGAATGACCGACGACTTCCGGGAAAGCGTGAGATACGAGAAACACCCAAGTCTACCCAAGAAGTCGCCATTGACGGTCAGCTTCTTGACACAGGTCAAGGCTGCTGTCATCCGACAGTTCCAATTGATCTGGGGCGACAAGGCCACCTTCGCTATCAAGCAAGGCTCGTGTCTTGCTCAGTCTCTAATCGCCGGCTCGCTCTTTTACAACGCTGAAGCCAACAGCTCTGGTCTCTTCGTCAAAGGCGGTTCGCTCTTCTTTGCACTTCTGTTCAATTGTCTCCTGGCCATGGCTGAGGTGACGGACTCCTTCGCTGCACGACCCGTTCTGGCAAAGCATCGTGGGTTTGCCCTGTATCACCCTGCTGCTTTCTGCATTGCTCAAATTGTCACCGACATTCCAATCCTGGTGTTTCAGATCACGATCTTCGCCATTCCCAACTACTTCATGACAGGACTCAAAACGGAAGCCTCGGCCTTCTTCAGCCATTGGGCCATCTTGTATGCCTGTACCATGGCCATGATAGCCAATTTCAGAGCGATCGGCGCGGCCTTCCCGACATTCGACGACGCCTCCAAGGTGTCTGGTTTCTGGCTCAGTGCTGTCCTCATGTATGTTGGCTACATGATTCCGAAACCCAACATGCACCCGTGGTTCGTCTGGATCTATTGGATCAATCCACTGGCGTACGGCTATGAAGCAATCTCGGGCGTTGAGTTCAAGGACACTGAAATCCCTTGCGTTGCACCGAATCTTGCGCCCTTTGGCCCCAGTTACAACGACACCAACTACCAAGCATGTACAGGCGTCACAGGCGCTCCGATCGGCTCCGCATCTCTCACTGGCGAGCAATATCTCCGAGGTCTTTCGTACTCTTCTGGGCACATCTGGAGGAACTTCGGAATTGTCTGGGCATGGTGGATCTTTTGGGTGGCGCTGACTATCTTCTTCACCAGCCGCTGGAGTCAAGTCTCTGGCAACAGTGGGTTCCTTGTCATTCCGCGTGAGAAGCAGAAGAAGACAATGCACTTGGTGAAGAAGGACGAGGAAGCTCAATCTTCCGCCTCTCTACCAGCGAGTGAGAAGACTCTGCCCTCCGACCCGGAGAAGCGCAACTTGAAGAACAATGATGTTGACGCACAGCTGATCCGAAACACTTCCGTTTTCACCTGGAAGAACCTCACTTACACTGTCAACACTCCATCAGGGCCCCGCGTACTACTGGACAATGTCCAAGGCTGGGTAAAACCTGGTATGCTCGGTGCTCTCATGGGTTCGTCCGGCGCTGGCAAAACAACTCTGCTCGACGTTCTCGCACAACGCAAGACTCAAGGTCAAATTAAGGGCAGTATCCTGGTCGACGGTCGCGAGCTCCCGATCTCCTTCCAAAGATCTGCTGGATACTGCGAGCAGCTCGATGTTCATGAGCCTCTTTCCACCGTCCGTGAGGCTTTGGAATTCTCCGCTCTACTACGTCAAAGTCGTGAAATTCCCCGGGCCGAGAAGCTGAAGTATGTCGACACTATCATTGACCTGCTCGAGATGCACGACATCGAGAACACTCTGATCGGAACCACAACTGCTGGTCTGTCTGTTGAACAACGCAAGAGACTCACAATTGGTGTCGAACTCGTGTCCAAGCCTAGCATTCTGATCTTCTTGGACGAGCCTACTTCCGGTCTCGACGGACAAGCTGCCTTCAATATCGTTCGCTTCCTTCGAAAGCTCGCTGATGTCGGTCAAGCCGTCCTCGTCACCATTCACCAGCCTTCCGCGTCCCTATTTGCCCAATTCGACACGCTCCTTCTTCTTGCAAGGGGCGGGAAGACTGTCTACTTTGGCGATATCGGTGACAATGGTCAGACTGTCAAGGACTACTTCGCTCGTAACGGCGCACCTTGCCCTCTGAACGCTAACCCTGCTGAACACATGATCGACGTTGTTTCGGGCTCCTTCAGCAAGGACACAAATTGGAACGACGTCTGGCTCAGCAGTCCCGAATATCACAACATGACGAGAGAACTCGACTACATCATCGAAGATGCTGCGTCGAAACCGCCGGGAACAATCGATGATGGACACGAATTTGCCATGCCCATGTTGGACCAGATGAAGCTCGTAACCCACCGCATGAACGTCGCCCTCTTCCGCAACACGGACTACTGTAACAACAAATTTGCACTGCACATCGGTTCGGCACTCTTCAATGGTTTCACCTTCTGGATGATCGGAAACAGCGTGCAGTCCCTTCAGCTGCGTCTCTTCACCATCTTCAACTTCATCTTCGTCGCTCCTGGTGTCATTGCCCAACTCCAGCCACTCTTCCTAGCGCGTCGGGATATCTACGAAGCTCGAGAGAAGAAGAGCAAGATGTACCACTGGTTCGCATTCTGTACCTCGCAGATCATCAGTGAGATCCCATATCTGTGCATCTGTGCAGTACTCTACTTCGTCTGCTGGTACTGGACGGTCGGCTTCCCCAACGACAGCAACAAGGCCGGTGCAGTCTTCTTCGTCATGCTATTCTACGAGTTCATCTACACTGGTAAGTTCGCGCCTTGGACTAATCACACAATAATGTATGTACACACAGCTAACACATATGCCCCTCCCAGGTGTCGGCCAAGCCATCGCCGCCTACGCACCCAACGAGGTCTTCGCCGCCCTCGCCAACCCCGTCATCATCGGCACGCTCGCATCCTTCTGCGGCGTCCTGGTCCCCTACTCCCAACTCCAAAACTTCTGGAAATACTGGCTCTACTGGATCAACCCTTTCAACTACCTCATGGGCTCCCTCCTCGTCTTCACGACGTACGACGTCCAAGTGCACTGCAAAGATTCCGAATTCGCCGTCTTCGACACCCCTGACGGCCAAAGTTGCGCGGACTATTTGGCCGAATACTTGGCCGGACCGGGCTCTCGAACGAATCTGATCAACCCGGATGACACGAGCGGTTGTAGGGTGTGTCAGTATCGCACGGGTGCTGACTACCTGTACACGCTGAATCTGCATGATTATTATTTTGGATGGAGGGATGCGGCGATTGTGGCGCTGTTCGCGATTAGTTCTTACGGGTGTGTGTATGTGCTCATGAAGCTTCGGACGAAGCAGAGTAAGAAGGCGGAGAATTAAATTTGGGGCACGACTCTCGCGTGTCCGCGATGAGAATATTTTTTTTTTTTGGCATAGCGAAGGGTTGAGTGTGAATTTATGATATGATAGATATTTTATTAGGAAGGAGGACGGACGCCATGGGGACGGCCTCTTCTTTTTTCAGGTTGTATATTTTAATCTGCACCTAGTCGCTCTCTATTAGAGTAGATTGGTATATTGTATGCAATGACGAAACTATTTTAAAATGGATTTGGGCAAGTTGAGCTTCTACTATGGGAAACAGCGTCTGACCTGGCTGGGCACGGGGATATCGAGGCACAGAGTACGGTGGATGTTTTTTGAGGCTCCGAACACCGTCTTTGCTCTCAGGTACAGTGGTGTGGCGGTGAGCACAATGGGACTTTTCTATATGATTGACGGAATCGACTTCCGGG